>CAIGRB010008612.1:0-27230 GCA_903798255.1 Fraxinus quadrangulata
GTGAATTGGGCTCTTCCTTATGCTCAACGCTATATATTGAATGTGCATCCAGATAAATTTTTTCAACTGAAGCAGTCTAATTTTGAAGATCTGAGGCGTTTGCAGATTGTTGTTGTTGAAAAGTTGTTTTACCGTAATGTTATGAAGTGCGAGATTACATCAAAGAAAAGATATGAATGTAGTTGCCTTTTACAGGTACATAATCCTTACTATATCCTTGGCATTGTTTCCTCTCTCTTTGAAGTTCTAATAGTAGCCTGGCAATGCTCAATTGCGACCTTGTGACATCACTTGTTGCATAATATTTTAGATCAATTATTTTGCATCACCTTTTTCATAGCATAAAATCTTTTAAAAGTAGCAGGTGGTGTTTTATTTCATTTTGAGCTTCTCCTTCTCGATGCTATATTACTTTCCGGTGATAGCATAGGCCAACATGGTTCAAAGACTGTGTTAGCATGAAGTCCACTTTGGTTTGATTGATAACCTACAACCTTCTGATAAATCTTTACAGGACAACATCCTATACTGCAGTCGAGAATCAGATTCCCACTCAATATTCATGGAACTTTCTCGCTTACTATACGATGGAACGCCCGAATTGCATTTTGCAAATTTTCTTCACATGATCTTAACCATGATGGAATCAGGTTCAACTGAGGAGCAAATAGAGTTCTTCATTTTGAACAGCCAAAAGGTGCCAAAACTCCCTACCGAAGAACCTGAGTGGTCCCTTTCAGTGGAGAACAATGCAACACTAGTGGAAAATTCTGTTTCAAAAAATGAGGAACAAAACCCTACAGTGTTCAAGAGGAGACCTGGCATCAACTCAAATTGGCCACCTGCTGATTGGAAAACTGCACCTGGTTTCAATTTTGCCTGTCGTACAGTTGGATTCAATACACCAGCAGGTAGCGGCCTGCAGCAAACTACAAAGAGGGATGGTGTCAAAGAAAATCTTGAAAAATCGGTGGTTGAGGCCGGCAGTGAATCAACTATAGATGGTGATCCAATAGTAATCAGTCCAACAGCATCACTAAATGCTGAGATTTCAGAAAGTTTGTTTAATTTGGCAAGCAACACGATTGATTCTGATATGAATGTGGCACTTGATTCTGTTGATCTCGTCGATAGCCTGAATTTTAGTTCATCAAATTCTGTGGAGAGAGATCACTTATATGTAGATGCCGCCAATGCCCAACAGGCATTGTTTACAGGGAGACTAGGAGAGTTTGTAGCTTTCAAATATTTCACGGAGAAAGTCGATGGAATGTTTGTGAAATGGGTCAATGAAGCTAATGAGACTGGGCTACCCTATGACATTACTATAGGTGGTGATGAAAATAGGGAATACATTGAAGTCAAAGCAACCAAATCCGCAAGAAAGAATTGGTTTGTTATATCAATGAGAGAGTGGCAATTTGCAGTTGAGAAAGGTGAGTCTTTTAGCATAGCTCATGTGACTTTATCCGGTAACAAGATGGCAAAGATTACGATATATAAAAATCCAGCAAGACTCTGCAAGCTTGGTAATCTAAAGTTAGCCATGCTGGTGCCAAAATAGTTGGAGTTGTCTGCCAAGGACTATGTTATGATCCACCACTGTTTACCAAGAAGCGCTTCCTCGTTTATTTGGCCCTTGGATTAAAGCGTGCTGCTATGGTGCAGCAATATGGCAAGGGTCACTATACAAAAATGCAGCAAAATTTGGCTAGGCTGGTAATTTAAAGTAAGCAGTCGCGCTTAGGTAACTTATTTTTTTTTGCCCTCTTTTGGGTAATTACAACTTGAGGCTCCCTGTGATGTCAATATACCATATACCACGAGCCGCTTACTCAGGTGTTATGCGCTTGAGTAAACACATACAGCAACACCGAGCTTGTCTATATGTGAATGAAGGAAACATTGGTCAACCTGCTGCAAATATGATTAGTGTTATTTACAAAAATTTTGTATATGGCGCAACAGCCAACAGAATTTGTAGCAGTATTGCATTTTCAGGTTCGTTTTTCATTTGTTATAGATTTGTGGCTCATCATTATGATTGGTGTATACGTATTCTCTAAAAGACTGGTGACAATTGTACAGTCATACAATATACATTTATTTGGATATTCTCTTTAGAGGAAATTACAGTTATGATATCAAACATTTCATTTAGTAGCAAACTTTGCTCAAACTTTTCATTTGTGCTATCCATGATATCAAATTTTTCAAAAACTCACTTGAAGTTCAAATGAATGATTTCTGTTAGTTTGATTGTTAGTTGATCGGATAATTGATCTTGATCATAAATTTGACTAATTTTAAAATGATAAAATTGTAACTTTACCTTTTTTTTCAATAAAAAAACACAATTATAATATATTAATAATTAAATATAAAAAAATAAAAAAACTACCAACCATCTCCCCATTCTTCCCCAACCCTTTACCCTAAAATCACAAATAGTAGTAGTAGCGGCCGACGTCACTGCATCCACCCAATGCTAGCGCCACCATCATCGTCGATAAAAAAGCTGCAATAGCTACTACACAACAAACTCTAACCATTAAAATAGGACAAGAGATTGAATCTACCGAAACACCATATCCCACCATTATGACGATACCCTTGGCGGAAGAGATTGAAACACCATCGCCACCGCCACAACAAGAACCCACTAACACCACCACCAGAGTACCGCTGCAAGAACCCACTTATACTACCATCTACTGGTGAAGAAAAGGAGGAGGGCGAGCCGAATTCAAGTAAGGCGAGTACGTGACTAGAAATTCATATCATGCCATCTCCAATCCGCCACTAATAGCCTCAAATTAACCAATAATCAAATTAACAGTGCTCAAAACTTAATCCAAAAACCTTTCAAGGTGGTGGTGCCTGGTTTTGAGAATGTGTTCAAGGATTATGACGATTTTGAAACATTTAATTTGGTTCTTGTAATACCACCTAATAAACCAAGCTTACGCTTGTGGTTTTGAAAATGAGCTGAAGAATGAGAGCAAGTAAATACAGTGCCTCTGAATACTGCTATTACAAACATTGTCTCGACTTCACAATTCGGGCATTCATCGTAACGTAGTTAAAATTTTCTTCTTTTGAGGTGGTGGTGCCGATGGCTATAGCGGTGGAAGATGGCGGTGGTGGTGGTAGTGCATGTGGCTTTTGGATTTGGTTTTTGGGGGTCGGTTTTTGGGGATGGGGATAGAGGGAAGAAGGAAAAGAAGAAAAACCTTTTTTTCTTTACTTAATGTTTTAATTCATGTTTTTTAAATTTAATTATTAATATATTATAATTGTGGTTTTTGTTAAAAAAAAATGTAAAGTTACCATTTTAATTTTTTAAAATTAGTCAAAATGATGATCAAGATCAATTTTCAGGTCAACTAACGGTCAATTAACAGAAAACATCCATTTGGACTCCAAGTGAGAGTTTTTGAAAGTTTGGTACCGTGGGTGGTACAAATTGTTAAGATTTGGGGTTCTATCTTAAAATTTCAACCTTATTAAGAGGAATAACACAAATTCTTATAAATTGGTCTATATTTTTATCTTCATTCGATATGAGATTTTATTCCTTAATATGCCCTCTAAAATGGTTGCTTGTTTGAAGAGACCAATCTTGAAATCTGCGTGCTCAATTTTTTTGAGTCTTAATCGGATCAAATTACTCGTTGAAACTTAACGAGCTATAATACCATGTTAAGATTTGAGGGTTCATATTAAAATGTCAACCTTATTAAGAGAAGTAGCCCAAATTCTTATAAATTGGTCTATATAACCCATGCAACGAGCTTTAGGTCGATGACTCTCAAGTCGAATGACCATAGGGCACCAGGTTTTCAACCACCCTTGCAGACTTAATAACTCGAGTTATACAGGCTCGAGAAGATACTTTTATTTTTTTAAAGATTAGTGCAATGTCCTTTTTCTTTTAGACATCCAGTTTCTATAATGAATCTCTAACTTAAAACTTTCACTTCGTCTTTGTCTCATTAGTTTCAGACAATCCACACAAGTTGGTATTGTGCACAGAATCTCTACTCATCTAAATGTTCTCTTGTAACAACTCAACCATCTCCAAACTACCCTACAATTGAATTGTAGATTAATACGATGTAGGTTATTCGGGTTTATATACTATGTTCAACTATTTTTTAAATAATGAACTAAATCACCAACTCAATATGTCAACATGAGTATTGTGTATAGAAAATTTCAAGTTTAACACTAACAAGCTTTGATTAATCTAATAATGCACTATTTTCATTATTCACAATTCATACATAGTCCAATATTCAACATTATAGCTGGCAAAGTTTTTAAACCCACACAAACACACAGAACTTCAATCTAATGCTAGAAAATTAATGAATAAAAATTGAATGAAACTAAATGAAAACTGTACAAAATACAAAATTCAATTTTTTTCACACAATCATGTATATCTGCAATAAAATATGATGAATGCCACACCACACGTATATAAAACAATGTCCTCAATGTTTTGAAGAATAACAAATAGCAATATAATGAATACGTAGCAATAAGGACAAATTCACAATAAGTCAAAGAAAATGGGGTTCAGAATACTCCCCTGATCAGTTTGGAGGTGGTAGATGGAAACCAGAACCGGATGCGCTGTTAGCCGATGGTGGTGGGAGACGGGCGAGGATATGTCTAATTAATTCGGATTGCTGTGCAAGCTCGGCCTGCATGTCCTAAATGTGGAGAGATTGATCCCGAACCTCATCCTCGATGTTACCCAAACGGTCCTATGACTCGTTAGCTCTTAACTGAATCCCATCTACTCTACCCACATAACTGTTCAACCGCCCATTCATGATCTCAACCTCGCGTCTCACAGCTAAGGACTCTCTACTAGCGTTTGAAGCAAAGTTCCCGGTGCTTAGCATGTCATCCCTAATTGTCTGGATAGTCGTACCCATGGCGCCCACAGCCTGCCCAAGGCTCTCTATATCTCGACTCAAACCGATCCTAGTAGCGAACATTTGTCTTAACAGTTGTGTGTTGACCTCCAGTGGTGCCGGCTGTAGCTCAAGCATCTCAGTGTCCTCAGTCCCCTAATCACGTGTAGCCCGTTGTTGCATCAAATGCACCATTTCTTCCAAGGTAGTCCGTTTAATGAAAGGACTAGGTTTCTCGGGAGGCTCCTCAGATGATAACACCGGCCCGCTTGCAGATGCCACTGATGAGACTAAAAAAAATTAGAGAACAATGTCGATCTCTCCAAACACCCCGAGAGTGAATCTGTTCATAAATAAACGTTTCTAAATCAATCTTCCGTCCTCGCACCAAGTGATATAGTAGACCAATCGTTGGATCAGTAAATGTAGCCCTATGTGAGGTGGGCTCGACTTTGTGGCAAATGAACAACCAAAGAATGGCTATTGACGGTGTAAGCTCAATCTGATGTCACACAGAAGTCTGTAATGGCCAAACATCCTCACGCCCAAGTAGAACTCCCCCTACCATGCTCCAATGGAAATAACTAGGAATAGGAGTAATGTTATCTCACGTCAACTGATAGTAGTCATGAATGACCGCAAGTGTAAACATGATCCACTTATCCTGCACCCATGTCTGATGTTGATGTTCGGACCCAGGGGTGTCGATGTCCATGTTGAAATTTGCATAGAACTCACGAACTAGTCCCTCGTACACCGGATGAGGTCGTTCTATGACATTTTTCCAACCACAGTTATGGACCAATGTGACTATCTCGACATCGGGAAAATCCTCCAGTCGGACTGGTTTATCTGGAAGCAGGGCCAAATGGCCAATGATATCGAAGTAACAAGTGATGGCCTCTTGATTGAAAAATTGTCGTAAGCCCCATTTAGGTCCTTGAGTACGTGCGGTGCCCGAGGTGGATGGTACTTTCTCATTTTCTTTAGAAGTGCGTTTAGGAGACATTTTACAACACAAAGAAAATTGAAACATGTAAGTCATATGTGATGCATAATTGAAGTCTATAGTCCGTGAAGATGGTATTAAAAATGAGCAACAAAGTTCTAAACTTATGTCAAAGCAAGTCGCCACATGGGAGATCCAAAATGCCATGTAATCGACCAAACCAAGCATAAAGTGATGTAACTATGCCATGCTCAACAAAATACATCAGGAAGGATAGGTATTACAAAAAAAATTGAAAATGTAACTCAAAACCCAATATAAATGCAAAAGAGAAATTTTTTTCTTTTTTGTAAAATCGTGGTCGACTAAGCAAGTTCGCCTCCGGACATTGTCGAGAAAAAATGAAAATTTACCTAACAAACTCCGGGCATATGAAAGAAGGTATGTTATTCTAACATATAGTCAAATTTGAGATCAAACGGATGTCATTTGAGTTGGGAGACGAAAGTACAAAGTGAGGATGGTGATGTACCATGTGCCTAGCCACGGTATGCCTATGTGTGGTCAACTTTGGTTTGGTGTTTTCAAATATATTTGTCCAGGAAAATCAACTTGGAAATCAATCCAAAGTACGTAGCAACATTGTCAAATTCGAAACAAAACCTAATTCCACACGAAAGTTCACAAAGGCATTCCACCGAACATGTTCCAAACGCTTCATTTGTTTTGGAAATTTCAAAAACTTGGTTATGAATCAAACCATAAATTTCATTTTTCTCAATTCAACGCAACCATCACAAAATCAATCATCTACCTAATTCCCCACTCTTTAATAAGTATGCAATTCCGTTCATAAAGCACTAAAAGAAGAAGTTAAAGAAAATGAGGGCAAAAGGGAGGAAGACATACCTTGAGATGTTGATGAAGAATAATGGGGAAAATGCACTTGGGGGTGATGTGGTGTGGTGTATCTCGTGTATGAGGGTTATTCGAGTGGTGGTGTGTGTCACGTCCGCGTGCGTGTATGGCCGTTTGCGTGAGTGAATGGGACGGTGTGTGTGTTCTGCGTATGTTATTAAAAAAGGGGGAGGCTAATTTACTCTATGCGACCACATAGAATAATCCCATGTGGTCGCATAGAGTAAAACATCAGGGCCAATTTTGGCCTTGATTCCTTACTTGTGACCGCATCTTAGGTAAGTCTATCCGGTCGCGTAGACTCCTAGAGATAGGTTTTAGTGCCTGTTTCGAAAAGATATCTTGTTGGACCATTCGAGGCCTCGATTTTCGTTCTAAATAAGGTCTAATGAGTGTAATGAGTTAGTGCAACGTGAAAATTTTTTAAACAACTTGATTCTGCAAAAACTCCTTTTTAGTCAATTTGCACCAAAATCCTGGTTTGCTATCCACAATGAAATTCGGCTGTCTAACAATCCCAAAACTTGTCAAAACACATTTTAAATTGCAAGGGTTGCGTGGATGCCATGAATGTGGTTCTAAACATATTTTAAACTTGAAAGCACATGATGATCCCAGAAAGCTCAAAATGGATCGTTTACCTCGAAACACGTGATTTTTGCACCAAATCCCATTTCAGCTCCCCCAAACTTACGTACAACACATGCAAAATCAATTTGGACCATGCATAGACTCTTAATGATCCTTAGGGACGATGAATAACCTAGTATACCTAAAAATTTCTAAAAAATGAAAAATTTCTAATTAAATGCATAAAGATGAATAAATAAAAGGGAAGAATATGTTGGGTTGCCTCCCAACCAGCGCTAATTTATAATCTATAGCTCGACTGTACTTCGTTTGATTTACTCCGGTGTGCCGAGATAGACGGTGGACTTTTCTTTTGGAAAATCATCGCTCAATAAGATTTCAATCGCTGTCCATTCACTTTAAATGTCTCATTGCTATCGTAAGTGATTTCAACTGCTCCATATAGAAACGCCTTATTGACTGTATATGGCCCGGACCATCTTGACCTCAACTTCCTAGGAAAAGCTTGAGTCTCGAATTGTATAACAGAACTTGTTGCCCTACCACAAACTTCTGTCTTTGAATATTTATGTCATGCCACTTTTGGTGCGTTGCATTCTCATACACCTCCAATCGGAATTCATTCATCTCATTCAATTGCAGCAATCTCTTTTTACCAGCTACCTTCAAATCAAAGTTTAAATTCTTGACTGCCCAGTATACTCGGTGCTCTAGCTCAACGGCAAATGACACGCTTTCCCCAAGACCAACCGATATGGAGACATGCCTATAGGTATTTTGAATACTGTCCTGTAAGCCTATATGCGTCGTCAAGCTTCTTAGACCAATCTTTCCTAAAAGAGCTCAGTGTTACCTCTAGTATTCTTTTCAACTCCTTATTTGAGATTTCAACTTGACCGGTGGTTTGAAGATGATATGGAGTTGCTACACAATGTCGGATGCCATATTTAGCCAACAATTACTCAAAATGACGATTGCAAAAGTACTTGTCCCCATCACTAATTATAGCTTGATGAGTGCCATAACGGGTGAAAATATACTTCTTTAAAAATCCAATCACCACCTTAGCATCGTTGGTTGGCAATGCTACTGTTTCCACCCATTTGGAGACATAATCAACAACAACCAATATGTATTGATTTGAGAATGATGGTGGAAACGGTCCCATGAAGTCAATTCCCCATACATCAAAAAGTTACACTCTAAGGATGTTGTTTAGAGACATTTCATTCCTTATCGAGATATTACCAGTGCGTTGAAACCTATCAAACTGTTTCACAAATTCAATAGCATCCCGGAATATGGAAGGCCAATAAAACCCAGATTGTAGAATTTTTGCTGCAGTTTTGGATGCCCAAAAATGACCTACGTATAAAGATGAATGACATTGCTCCAATATTTTAGGGACTTTTTCCTCAAGCACACATCTTCGAATAATCTGATTTGCTCATCGTCTATACAAAATAGGATCTTCCCAAAAATAATATTTCAAGTCAGCGAATTTTTTTTTTCTACTGATGACTCGAATAGTCCGATGGTGTGATAAACTTGGCCAAGTAATTTACGATATCAGCATACCAAGGTACTCCATCCATGTTGAAAATCTGCTTATCTGGAAAAAATTTATTAATGCCAATGGAATCATTATGCTCTCCTGGCTCCAGTCGAGACGACTGGTCTGCTACCACATTTTCGCTGCCCTTCATGTCCCTTATCTCCAGATCAAATTCTTATAGAAGTAATACCCAACTGATAAGTCTCGATTTGACGTCCTTCTTCGTCAACAAGTACTTTAAGGCAACATGATCAGTGTAATCGATGACCTTTGATCCCACAAGATATGATCGAAATTTGTCAAAGGTACCGCTAACAGTTTCTTCTCCGTGGCATAGTTTAGCTGGGTGTCAGTTAATGTTTTGCTTGCGTAGTATATCACATGAAATATCTTATTCTTTTGCTATCCCAAAACTTTCCCCACTGCATAATCACTAGCATCACACATTAATTCAAATGGCAAACTCTAATCTGATGCGATGATCACTAGTGCTGAAGTTAGCTTCTCTTTTAACGTGTTGAAAGTCACAAGACACTATTCAGATAAGTTAAATGCGACATCCTTAACCAGTAGGTTATACATAGGCTTTGTGTACTTTGAGAAATCCTTAATGAACCGTCTATAAAACCCGACATGCCCAAGAAAACTACGAACACCCTTAACTGATGCAGGCATCAGTAATTTCTCAATAACTTGGATTTTCTCTTTGTCCACCTCTATCCTGTTAGCTGAATGCGATGTCCCAACACAATGCCCTTATGTACTATAAAATGACATTTTTCCCAATTCAATACCAAGTTGGTTTCCCTGCACCGTTGTAATACCAAACTCAAATGCTCCAAACATTCATCAAACGACTATTCAAACATCAAGAAGTCATCCATAAATTTCTAAGAATTTCTCCACCATTTCAGAGAAAATCACCATCATGCAACGCTGGAAAGTAGTTGGGGCATTGCACAACCCGAATGGCACCCTACACTAAGCAAATGTACCATATGGGCAAGTGAAAGTGGTCTTTTCATGATTATCGGGTGCTACTGGGATCTGATTATATTCAGAGTAGCCGTCAAGCATCTGATCGTGTGAATGACCTGCCAGCTGTTCGAGCATCTGATCAATGAATGGAAGATAAAAGTGATATTTCCTAGTGGCAGCATTGAGTTTCCGGTACTCTCCAGCCTGTAACAGTTTGTGTGGGAATTAACTCATTTTTTTTCATTCTATACCACAGTAATACCACCATTTTTAGGCACTACTTGGACTGGACTGATCCATGCACTATTTGATATCGAGTAAATGATTATGGCGTCTAGGAGTTTTAGTACTTCAGCCCTAATCAGCTCCTTTATGTTCGGGTTTAGCCTTCTCTAACCATCTATACAAGGTTTAAAATTATCCTCAATGAGAATCTTGTGCATGCACAGTGAAGGGCTAATCCCTTTGATATTCGTGATAGACCATCCATTTGCTATTTTATTTTCTCGGAGTACTTGTAGCAGTCTCTCTTTCTCCACCTCACTAACGGAGCTCGAAATAATCATCGGAAGTGTAGAAGAATCTCCCAAGTAAGCATAATGAAGATGGGGCGGTAGTTGCTTAAGTTCCAACTTTGGAGGCTGTTGAACAAATGGTATTGGCCTTGTAGGACCAGTTCCTAGTTCCTCAAACTGACGTTTTCGTGTGTATGGTGGGTTAGTTTCCAAAAAGCTCGCACATGTCTCAATCTCAAGAGAATCAGAGTGGGTAGATTGGGAATGTGTGATGCATGCTTCATACGTGTCGGACGAGTTGTGCAGCAGAAATGTATCTTAGACCACTTTTTCAATTACATCAATCTGGAAACAGCTATTTGACTCAGTAGGAAATTTCATGGCCTTGAAGATATTAAAAGAAACTTGTTCCTCGTCGATCCTCAAAATCAACTAGCCCTTCTGTACATCAATGAGTGCTCTCCTAATAGCTAAGAATGGTCAGGCCAGTATAAGTGGTACATTTTTGTCTTCCTCCATGTCTAGGATAAGAAAATCCGTTGGAAAGATGAATTTCTCCACTTTAATCAGCACATCTTCTATAATTTCCCTTGGGTGGGTAAGGGATCGATCAGTCAGCTGCAGAGTCACTATTGTTGTTTTATCCTCTCTCAAACTGAGTTTTCTGAAAATAGAAAGTGGCATCAAATTAATATTTGCACCTAAATCACAAAAAGCTTTATCGAAATGACAATTTCCAATAGTGCAAGGTACAGTAAAACTCTCTAGGTCTTTAAGTTTTGGAGGTAGCTTTTTCTAGATTCTAGCGCTGCATTCCTCAGTTAACATTACCGTCTTATGCTCCTCTAACTTACGTTTGTTAGATTGAATGTCTTTAAAAAACTTGGCGTAGCTAGGCATTTGAATAAGGGCATAAGCGAACGGAATGTTGATGTGTAGTTTCTTGAAGACCTCTAGGAATTTCTTGTATTGTTGACCCATCTTGTTCTTTTTTAATCTCTAGAAAAATGGAATAGGAGACTCGTAAGGATTGATAGGATTTTTCCCCTTAACACTTCGTGTTTCTGAAATCTCCTTAGCATGTGCTTCATGTGTCTGTTCAGCTTGCTCCTCACTTGAAGAAGGTAATTTCTACTTACGAGCAGCAGGTCTCTTGACATGAATTTTCGACAGTTGCACCCCACTTCTAGTTGTTATTGCTTTGGTGTGTTCCTTTGGGTTGATCTCTGTATTTTTGGGGCAGTGAACCTGGTGCTCTGCCATTCATAGATAGTACCATCTGCCCCATCCGAGTCTCCAAGTTTTTAATAGCAGCACTCTGATCTTGGAGAGTTGATTTAGTTTTTTGAGTAAACTGATTGTTGACTTCCATGTACTTATTTGTTTTCTCCATGAATTTATTGAACATCTCTTCCAACTACAAACTTTTCTCCGCCAGCTAAAACTGACTATGTGGCCTATTCTGGTTCTGACCACCCCAAGAGAAGTTAGGGTGCTTCCTCCACCTTAGGTTGTAGGTTTCTGAATGTGGATTCATTTGTTGACATTGTCCCTATTATACGAAGACCACTTGTTCCATACCTTGAGCCAAAATCGAACACTCCGTTGTGTTGTGATTTGCTCCATACTCCTCACAGCTTGGCCTTTTGGTTTGTGCAACGTTAGCTGTCTGTGATATGCTCTCCACCTTATGGAATAATGAGTTTATTTTTGCTGTCAAGGCTTAGTAAGCATCCACCTCGTATACACCTGACACCTTCCTTTGAACCACCAGTTCAGAAGCCTATATTGCTAAAGTAGTCGCCGCTGTCTCGAATAGTTTCAAGGTATCATCAATGGTTCTTGTTGATAATGAACTATTTGACGAAGAATCCACCATGCTTTTGAATGATTGAAGCAATCCCGCATAAAAATATTGGATCTGGAGTCCTTTGCTAATACCGTGATGATGACAATTTTTTAGCATGTTTTTGAACCGATTCCAATCTTCATCAAAAGATTATGTTTCACCTTGACGGAAAATTGAGACGTCATGCTTCAATTTTGCAACTTTGTGCAAAACTTTTGAGCTAAGTCGTTCAATGTGCTGATGCGGCAATAGGTTGAAAATCCAACCACTCCAGTGCTTTATCACGTAGCGTATGGAAGAATAGCCGTAGTCTGATAGCATCATCTGAGATACCCTGATATCTGAAGTGTTAACACATTTCCAAGAATCGAGAAACATGTGTATGTGGGTTTTCTTCTGCTCTGCTATAAAACTAATGTCCATTTTGAAATAGATGTATGACATTGGTCTTCAACTGGAAGTTAGGCAGCCCAAACGGTGGGAAGACGGTGTTGGATTGACTCTGAATGATTTGCGGCGTCATGAAATCTCCAACCAGCATGTTTCCCTCATCAATAATTTCCTCTCCATTGACTTGAACCAATTGTTTGTTTTGCGCGTCAGTCATTTGTCGTACTGCTCTTACTTCTCTTTGCCTACGATGGAATGTGCGTTCGATTTCTAGATCAGCTGGAATCAAGTCATTGTCAAGCGACCTTCGCATACAATACTTGAAAAAGAATCAAAAGTACTACTTAGATAAATTACTAAAAAGAAAAATTACTAACTAAAACACAAATAATTAACAATAAAACTAATATTCGAATTAGTGTCAAAATAAATAGAATTAAACTAAATACAATCCCCGACAACGGCACCAAAAATTTATTCATGAAAATATGTCGAATTAAAATTACCGCAAGTGTAAGGTTCATTACAAGTAATAAATTGGACTTTTTGAGTCCGAATATCGTCTCACAATGATTGATTAGTTCTAATTCAAATTATTGTGATATTAACTGAAACAATAAAAATGTGTTGTTTATTATGATAAACTTCTAACTAAAATAGGAATGCGGATGCAATTACAAGTGATGAATTAAACTTAATGAATTTGATGTCAAATGCAAAGTGAAGTTTTTTTAATGTATGATGAATGTACTAGGATCACGAATTTCTATATAATATTCTTCACTAAACTTAGTTCTACACCTTGACACACGATTGTAATATTGAAGAATCAATGCTCCTAACTTATTTAATAGTCTCTATCGAGTAAAGTTAAATCTATTCCAATATTTGATCGACTATATCTCTATGACGAATGCGAACATACAAGAATGCATGAGTACTTGTGAACAATTAACGATTCACATAGGGCATATCGGTATATTTATATCCTCTATCGGACCCTATGATGATTTATACCACGTCGAACATAATCTCATTCTTTTGAACGTATGAAACAAGCTATCAAACTCACACAATTACGTATACAATTATTATAGAGAAAAAAAAAACTCATATAAATCATTCAAATATCCAAAACGTGCTTTTGATGTCAAGAATTGTAAAACTAAAGTTTAGGAATCATATTACATAGTTCATCTAACTCTAGTACAAAATTAATCTAGCCTAGCATGGTGGAACAAAGAAAATTAGAAAAATCAATGAAGAACGACATCACCAATTTGATTTTTGAATTAAATCTTCGCGTCGTGGTGTTGTTCTCCTCGTTCGTGCCTCTTTTCCTACTTCTTCTTCTTCTTCTTCCAATGTTTCATTCATTTGATCAATTTGATCTCGCCATCTTCACATCTTCGATCTCTCCTCCAGGTCATCTTTCGATTATTTGCGCATTAGTCCCTGAACTTTGATTTTCTTTCATTTTAGTCCTTTTTTTCATTTTTCTCCTAATTTCCGTCATATTCATCATTGTTGTCCTGCAAACACAAATTTCATCGAATTAAGTTATATTCCACATATTTATTAACAATTATCAATATTGTGACTTAAAATAAGTGTGTAAAACGCACTTATCAAAGTGGAGAGAGATTATCCTTGTGCCATGTGCGGTACAATTAGCAATGAAAAACAACACATTTATATCCAAACAGCTATCAAAATCACCTGAGTCATTCCATAAAGAACAAAGATGTCATCCATGCATTTGATTTCGTTCGAAACTTGCGGTTGAGATATCGCTCTTAACATTCTTAAAGCATCTTGGATTAAGAAACTTACCTAGTGGAAGTTTTTCAGAGTCGTCATCATTGTGACAAATAACAATTGTAATCCTTTCTTTATTTTGCTTTCTGTCCTCCAACTGCTTTGTTACAAGAGAGATGTCACCTTGCATGTGATAAAATAAGCAAGTTTCACACATACTGTAAATATCACTCCAAATCCATTTGTCTAATTCCTCTCTTATTTTGTGGCAAATAGTTTTTAATTTTCGCTATATCAACTGAATTACTCTCAAAATGATTGAAGGAATGATTGCGTGTCATTGTTTGAACTTTTCCAACCATTCATTTGAAAATTCAAATGATGTAGCATCGGGATAGAGTTGCCTTAGAAAAATATTTTCCTTCTCTTTTAGCAATTCACCTCTCATATTGACATGCTCTTGATGGCATACAAACCATTCATAGAGTGCAGACTCCATTGCAGGGTACTTATCTATCTTTGAACCTTTTGCATTTGGATTCAACCATACTTCTTATTGATCATTTGAATATCTTAGATATTGTCGTATTGATGCTTGTGATACCTTAAGACCATGAATATCTTCTAACCGCAAGATCTTTTTTGCTTCTAGTTGAGGTTTGATTTTATTTTTTTTCATTTTGCACAACTCAACACGAGTACTTTCGTTCAGATGAGTTCGTTTAGGCCCTGTTTGATTACAAACTTTTCCATGAAAAATATCACATTCGAGGAAAACGAATTTCATTTTGGTCATTTGATTGTAACGTGAAAATAGAAACCAAATGTACAATCACTTTAAGCTGCATTTTCTTTGTTTTCATGAAAAACGAATTCCTATGGGTATTGTGGATTTTTATTTTCCAACTAACATGGAATTGAAATTCATTTCCACAATTGCCTATCAAATGACCCTTATTAACATTGGTTGACATGGTTGATTTACTAGAAGAAGGAAATGTATCCCTCGAATTGATTGAAGATTGCATGGCATGTGTTATATATACAATATATTTTTAGAATTTACATTGGAAAAAACCATTTAAAGAAAATAAAAATTTTAGACTCTTAATAGTACTTTACATATTTTCAACATTACATAAATACACGTATTAAATTTTTAAAATTATCTTTTATCAATGTATATACCTTGAATTTGACATGTTTTATTAATTAATTATATTGGTGTAGTGTATACTTTAACTTAACACTTGCAACACGGATAATTAAGTCAAAATATGAATTTTTTTAAAAAAAAATTTTAACTCCACTTCTATTAAATTATAACTTTTTTACAGTAATAAAATTAGTTTCACTGCATATTGATTTCTACCAATCATACGTCCAGCATCTCTTCAAGTTAAAAAATTTAAAACGAAGGATCGCGAAGCTACAAATATGATCCTCATCGTGGAGATCTAAAATTATAACTGATTTGAATCCTATGTGAAAGACAATCTTAACAAACACTTACAAAGCTTATAATCACACAATACTTGCATTAAAACAGGTCTGCAGACTGCATTTAAAATGTCACTGAAGCATAAAACATCCAACATAATCAATATGTGCTCGTAAATAAATAGAGAACTCGTCGTCATCTTATTTTTCATCACAGCAAAACTGATCCGCGCCAACATTTTTTCAAGAGAATCAAAGACAGTTTAATTCAACAATTAGTCAATTACTGAGTTCATGTAATCACCTATTGAAGTATGTAAAATAATATGATACATTAGGGAACAGTCAAATTTTAATTACTACTCAACCTACCAAAATGATTCCCAGTAATCATTTACACTAACTGCGAATGAAAAACAAAAACCAAAAACTAAAAGAATATGATCACTCATATTTACCAACCAACGCAAGACATTTGCCAGCTTCCTTGTGAGGCTAATTGCTATCGAACATTGACCTCTACTGGGCTTTCGGTTTTTGAATCTTCACATAAGGGAAATATCCCAACAAGTGCTTAACTCTTGGGTCCCATCCTCGTTGTTGAGCTCGGCAGTACATCAGGAATGTATTTGCAAAGTATGAGTTAAAACCCATCAAGAGATGCCACAGTGCATGACCCTGAGGATTGACATACCAGTGCGAGATGTGGTTGCAGAAGAAACGGTCAACTAAACAACAGAGACTCCCAACTAATAGAGTGATCACATAAAACTTTGCAAGCCACTTAGCCGATTTATCTTCAGTCTGAATGTAATATTTGTATGCCCGAGGAATGCAAAGAAGACAAAGCAGAACATAATGCACCTTAAAACCAATATCAAAGCGGAGCTGTGAGTGCGCAATAGCAAATACCGCACCATAGAGGAACAAAAACGTGGGCATCGTACTTCGGTAGTGCCAATCTGGCGAGTACAGAATGTAGATATAGAGGAGCATTTCCCACACCATAGGTGTTTCATCACCTTGCTGTTGCCTGAAAAAGAAATTCTCAATGATTTTTCATTGCATCATTTGGTTTAAATGATATAACTGACGATACTGTATGTGAATAGTTTTAACAAACACAAGAATTTTGTCATGGAGAGTACCCTTAACGAATTCAAAAGTTAAATAACAAAAGTACGTCTGATTTTGCCAGAATGCAAGACTTGAACTTCTTTGTCAGACTCAATGAAATGCTTGCAGCACTAATTTAGCCAAACTATAAATTCGAAGATATTCTAATGCCAAATATGCGATGTAAATCATCAATCTATTAGGATGGAGCTGACTTCAGAATATTAAGCAGCACTTAGAAATCTTAAGGGATCAATTCCTAAAATTATCACAATCCATCACACGCCACATTAAAAAAAGAAAAAGAAAAAGAACAAAATTGCCATTGTAAAAGCAGCCAGAAGTCCAACTAGTAAATGAGCCAGACAACTAATAAATTTTGTCAGAAATATAATATCCAAACAAAAATATTGATCCAATGCTTAAAGCAGGTAAGAGTTTCATAAACTAACTTTGGAGAGGTAATATACTGCTGCCGTAACATATTGTATATAGTGAATATTATGTAACATTTAGTATTAAATGAAGTCTGTGATTAGGGTCTTAAACTAACTCAACTCATTTCACTAAAGAAGATATTGTAGACATGTCAAAACCAAGGATGCATATAAATATAGGGTTTTGACTCTAATCTTCATTTGGTGATGACGAGAGAAGAAAACGAAAATGATATATACATTAAATCAAAAATCCAAAAATAAAATAAAAATCAACTTAGTTTTCATGTAATGGATGTCCTCTTTATAAACCTCAGAACAAGACCCATTACAACTTTGAAGAAGTTCCACATCCATGAGCCATCATCACAAGGAAATAAAAAGGAAAACTCCAATGAAAGAAGAGACTGAATAGTAAAGTAATTTCATGTATGACACTATCATTTGATTCAAACAAGGTATCTCTACACATAATTAGATTTTATTTTAAGATATCAACTTAACTTATAAGTAAAGCAAAAATGAGATTATACTCATGTAGAACTTTCGCAATAATCCGCTGTTGGCTTTCCCTCTGTTTCTAAAGATACATTGCAATTGTTTAAAGAGTTATTGAAGTTGTTTCTTTGAACATCTCCATAGATTTCTAGACTTGGTGTGTTCTTCTTCCTTTGCAAATTACGATATACAAAATGATATGCTATCACCACTGTGCAAAATTTTTAGCAAAATTTATGTTGTAAATGACTATAAAAGCTCCATCAGCCCTTTATACCACTTACAACCTTACATTGCAAACTCTACAAGCAAAGCAGATAGATGAGAACAAAAATTAAAAACTTACAGCTGCTGCAACGTGGAGTGATATAGCATGCTGCCAATAGCAAGTATCATGTTAGATATGTGAAGGACACTAAATCTTTTCTCAAAACGTTGGCTCAACGAAACCACAAGACCAATGAGTGCTAAAATAATGCTTGGCACATTCGAGATTGTGTTGAAAAATTCGGCAATATAGGAAGAGTACACATAATTTGGCTCACACCACTCATGTCTCGATGTAACGGGACCCCAAAAGCTTGATATTTCATCAGCCATTCTTCAATATATTAGGCCCAAAATGCAGCTGCTCAGCAGAAGAACTTGTCAGGATGTTGCTGATCTGAAATCCTACAAATGATTTTAAGTGACAACTAACGTGAATGTACATAGAATTAGTCCTAAAAATATAAAATATATCTCGCAACAATCACTCTTAGCACCATCTAAAAGCTGCCAAAAGGAATAGAACTAGACATCCATTCGTAGATCCAGAGTATTAGATGTTTTATAAAACAACACAAATTATGTAGAAGTGCTTAGAGGGGTATTTATTCCCTGAGGTGGGTAGAAGAGGGAACCCGTCACTAGTGCAATCAAATTAAGCACAAGTGATTCATGCAGCTCCACCTTTCACCATCATGCTTCTAATCTAATTTATCCACGAATAAATTCATTGACGATAAGTTACATCAATAATCAGCTTTTAATGGAAAAGGTGAGAACATGTTTCACTTCATGCATACATAATACATTAACAGGTAGGTATAACCTATGATGATCGGAATCTAGTACGGGTATCTGATACGTATCTAAGTGTCGAATCTTTTATATTCTATAATATAGGATACGGAAACATGAATAAAAATAGTTCAAATTTCAGACACGGGTACGTGAGTACGTGTCTTTCAAACTTCATTTTTTTTACTAATCCAGGATGTCATTTCAAATTAATGAAGGAAATTGGTATTTTGTTATATAAAATTGAAATTGAGGAACTTCATTGTAATTTGAACTTAGTGAAACACTAAGTAGCACTATATAGAACTCATTTTCATTTTATACAAACAAAACCCTAAACCACTGATACAGAGTGGGAAAGAAGGAGAAAAAAAGAAGAAAATGGATAGAAAAAAGAAAGAAGAAGAAAAAGAAGGTAAATCTAGCGCCGCCACCTTTCTCCACCCTCTCAGCGACGACGGCAGGTTTATAGAGAGCAAAAGTGGGAAAAAAGAAAAGGAAAAGAAAAATAAGAAGAAAGAAGAAAAAGAAGGAAGAAGAAGAAAAAACGACGAAGTGTCCGGTTGAAACTTGGAGGATCCGACATATATCTCATACCCATGCCCATGTCGTGTTGTGTCCAACACGGATACTCCAACTATTTCGAAGAGTCCGAGCATAAGGCGTATAACATATACCAACAAGTCAACTATTAAATACTAACCTTTAGGAGATCAACTAAAAATAAAGCCCGCCATTTGCACGTGAAACAAAAATCTAGACCAGATTAAATAAAAGCAAATCTTCACTGATATAAACTTCTCCTCTCTTTTTAGGAAAGAGTTGCAGTTTGGGGAGTCCCCAACTTTTGTACCTGATTTGTTGCTTTTGGACAAATCTGAATAAAATTTTACTTCAAAAAAGGAAATGGTGACTACAAGCTTCTGCACGCTTCATCTGATTGTTCTTTTACAGCAACACAAGGGTCCACCATCAGAAACTCTCGGAATGACAATTGCAATTCTTGTGAATATTTTGAGAGTGGAAGTGTACAAATCACAAAATTAAACAAGCAAAGTTTAAAGTTCTAAATTTTTTCTTTCCTCAGACACTAAATTTCCATACAACCAAACTTATTTCAACAGTAACCTAATCCATGGGCAATGTGTTAAAAATAATAATAATAAGTTTAAAGTTCCAAATTTTTTCTTTCCTCAGACACTAAATTTCCATACAACCAAAATTATTTCAACAATAACCTATTCCATGGGCAATGTGTTAAAAAAAAGAAAGAATAATAATAAAAATAAAATAAATAAATAAGTAAACTGCAGCCTCCCTTCACATCTACCAGAAATTACATGTAAATCCCCGAAAGCCCGCATGCTCTGTGTGTCGTAACCCAATCGGATTTCAATATTTCATCCATCAAACTTCAAAACAAGACCCCCATGCCCACCCCACTCCCACACAAAAAAGCTAAAAATTCACGAATTAAAATGTAATTAATGAACAAAATAAAATCACACAAACATATAATGTATGTCATTAGTGCTATTTACCTTCGAAAATCAGATCTGATTAGCGCCCAATTCAAAGCACAAACCTTTTCACTTTTATTCGATTTTTTGTGCGTGCTTGATTATATATAATAACTATAAATATATGCAATTGAAAATTTATAGCCTACACTTTTCGATCTCATAGTGATAAATATAATTTGTACTTTTGTGTCTTTATTAGGGTTCCAAATGCTTCAACTGAATGAGATTTCTTTTCTATTTTTTATTGTGTGGAATTTTTAGGCGAGTGAATAAGTTGGATAGTGCATGTCGCGTGTTTTCACGTTCCAGTCTCGTCTCTATATTTACGAAGGCTTATTGAGGCAATACTCCCAACTTATGAATTTATTGTCAAATATTTCGTACATTTGGCCGAAAATCCTCCTATATGACCTTTGAAGTGCGATTCACCTCTTATCATTCGATTTCGTTAGTTAAGACATTTAAAAAAAATGGTCAAAATTAAAAAGAAGTAATTGCAAGTATAATCCCAAAAATTTTATTTTTTTACAAATTATATCTAAAATTTTTATTTGCATCACTCACAATCTCAAAATTAGACATCTGAAAAAATCAATGTAAGACATGAGAAAAGTTTTGGTCGAGTCGTTTGAATTGCAATCAAGTTTCACATTTACCAAATTTATTAATATTTTTTTTTGGTACTTATTAGATTATCCATTTAATACATTTATAATACTAAAATGAAATATATATTGTTTAAATTAATTACATTAATACATTTTCCATAAAAGAATCTTTATCTTTTTTTATGGAAAAAAAGATTCTTTATTTATAATTAGATCACAAAAAAATATAGCAAGATTTTAAAAAACATTAAAAGAACCTTTATCTTTCTAATTTGCACAAATTAGAAAAGAAGATTGTTTCCTACCTACTTTATTTATCATTAGAATGGTGAAATATTGGTGATGTGGTAAATTAGCTGAAAATATTGGCGATGTGGTAAATTAGCCGAAATAATGAAATAAAATATGGCAATTTAAGTGAAATAATGGATAATAGAGTCGTTAATCCTCATCAACATCAATGTTTTTTTATCTGATTTTAGTACTTGGTGCAATCGTGACGTAATTTCATAATTTCTATTCTACTCTTTATTTCGTATAATTACGTGATCATCGGTATATGATTGAATTATTGTCATTGTTCCCTTGAAAATGACCCTAAATTGAATTGAAGATCATCAATTACTACAGCCATTGCACCATTGTAGTAGCATCAAGTGCTCGTCAAATCGTAGTAGAAACTCATGCCTCTTCCTTCAATCAAAATTACACTTTTTTTTTTTTTCAAATTTTCAACTATGCTTCCCAATGTGTATAAGGATATTACTGCTGTTACTGATGTCTAGCCCTCCACCTCTGCTTTCGACAGGTTTCAATCCGCCCTCTCACAGTTACAGGTGCCAATTTTTTTGTAATGTTCTTTCGGATTCGTTTTGAAATTTTTTTAACTATGCTGGTTCATACATAATGGATGAATATCTCATTGCATTCCTGATTGAAGTGTAATATACTAAAATTCCTGACCAGTAGAGTAAGTTGGTGATGTGATAGTAACAGAGTAATTTTGGCTGTTCACTGTTGTTGAAATTAGTTAATATATATTACAATATCATCACCAACAACTACGGTTATATCTGTTGCGGCTTGTGCGCAGCAACAGTCGTCGATTTATGCCATCTGAACCTGGTGAAGAGGCTCACTAGCTATCCTGTCTATAAAAGCACCTAGGCAATATTGTATCCTTCTTGGCGGACTCTGCAGAAGGGTAAGTGGAAGACTCTGGTATTTAAATTTTCTTTTGCCTTAACCATTATGCATTTTAGCTTCTACAGTATTGTCTTGCATTTGTTATGATAGAATTAGTTATATTTCATTTTGAAAATGGGGAGCACCAAATCAAGAAGGCGAAGGAGGCCAAGAAATTGGGCATAAAGAAGAAATGTTTTATTATCTACGGTCAAATCTGCTTGTCTTTCTACGACAGAGTGCTCTCTGTGCAGATTTGGTTTTATAATTGTCATACGCCTAGAGAACTGTTTTAAGTAACGAAAAGGTAAACCGCCATTTTCACATACTTTTGCCTTGTGGAACACAAACTACACAATGTCATACAAATCATTCTTTAGGTCATCTTATAGGGTTCATATTTTGAAGTTTTCAATACTCTTTAACATAGGAAATGTTACTTGTTGAGACAAATTCATAAATTCGCCGAATAAATTTTTCAATGTATAGCGATCTGCAAGCACACTTTGATCGTTTGTATGTCAATGAATAACCTTGTTGGTAATGATCAACTGTTCTTGTCATCTAACTTAGCATGCACATCCATTTGTATTTATTATGGTCAAGTTTTTTTTAATATACAAGTTCATATTTCGACATAGCTCTCGCTTTTCTTAGGTCAATTAAGGCAAAATTCCAAAAACTGTCAATGTTGTGACTGTAAAAATTCCGAAGATTAGTTAGAAGACATGGGGACTGATGAAAGGAGTAATGGCTTAGGCTTCACAAAAGGTTGAGGAGTACAACAAAGAAGCCTCTGACTGGAAGAATGATGGCTGACAACAAAATGAAAATGAGATAAATGGTTACTATCAGGAGTTTGGACAGGAGTCTAAAGGATGGAATTCTTCAAATAGGGTCACAACAATCATTTGCTGAACATTTTAGCTCCGTCAGTTATGATTCCTGAGATGATTGCAATAGCAAAGACAGTAGGCAAGAATATTCATCACATGGGACAACATTCCAGAATGGGGATATAAGCTACTATTTATTTGACATCCTGGACTGAGGCTTAGCCTAAAAGCTACAATTTTTGAGGATTAGAACACGTACAATAATTTGATTTACTTCACATGCTAATGTGGCGTTCATCACACACATCACATAATTATCCACTGAAACATCTTTGTTGTTCAACATCTTCAGATTTTACTCGTCGTCTTTGGTAGAATCATGATGTTGGATCATAAGCACAGAATTCTTAGTTCATTACACAAGGATGCTAACAAGCCTCCAGTTGATCCCAACTCATTCAACAACCATTATAGGTCGAAACCCACCTTTCTCGATCACCATGAGTTTGAAGTCAATGCTTTGGGCAATTTCTGAAACCTCTTCCACAATGTATTTGGCTTCTTGCTCAATATACTCTGCAATCCCATAGCAGTTACATGCAGAGTCTGCTACAATGGCCTCATCATGCTTCTATTTTAGCCAGTCAAATGCCATTACAGATTTAGCATGATTTTGATCAGTTGCAAATGTTGGAATTATCTTAGTGAAGAAAGTATATGCATTGCTACCTTATAGAAGATACAGCATGTATGATTTTTACACCAATATTATAGGCAAAACGTCAGCACGAGCTGCTTGTATGTTTGATGGTTGTTGGGCTGTCCCTTTGCTCTATTGCTTATTTAAACGAATAAGGTTTCATAGTTCATATTATCTGCTTGTATGTAAGATGCTCAAATCAAGTACAACATTTCATATGGAAAAATGGTCGAGAATTGGTTCGTTGTTTGATCACTCCAATTCTTTTCTAATTCCCAACTGTAGATTTCCTCAATTGCAAATAAATACGGTAGACTCATGCCATGGAAGAAATGTTTAATCTTAAAAAGCAAGCAAATTCTTTTCTTGTGTTAATTGTACGGTTAATTTACATGTGTTTCTAAAAGTTTAATGCATATATATATGCAGGATCATGAGCGTGCCTTCTGTGATTCGGGTTACTGTGCATTATACAATGTATCAACTCCAAAATACTAATTCTGAGTTAACAAATCATGCAAATGTCTAAGCAATTGATGGGGACGAAATATTTTGTGGTCATTTATTGCTCCATATTTATACTAATTATTTACAGGTTTCTATTATCAGCAAGGTGTCGGAGTTCATCAGTGATATTAGGGGCATCGACAATTATTTACTATGCTCAATAAGAAGGTTAACCAATCTACACCCAACATGTAACACACTATGCTGGGCTGCCTACCACTAAGAGGCCATCTATATTCATGCTGGGCCGCCTACTACTGTGAGGCACTCTACGCTCATGCTGGGATGCCTACCGTTAAGAGGCCCTCTACATTCATACTGGGCCGCCTATCACTATGAGGCCTTCTACATACATGCTGGGCTACTTACCGCTAAGAAGCCCTCTACATTCAAGCTAGGCTGCCTACCGCTATGAGGCCCTCTACATTCATGTCGGGCCGGCTACCACTACGGGATCAATGCAACACTTAACTGTAAAAATACTATTGAGTTGGATGGAAAACGACAGACGGTTATCATGGGCACAACCAACCCTTGGAAATGGAGACCAATCACTCAAGACGTGGGGTTAGTGGAAAGCTATACGTGGGACATGTGTCATGATAACTCCCCGGCAGTTAAATGGTTTCAGACATCTATAAATACCCATAAGGCAAGATAGGTATAGATGTTGAAACTTTGGTTATTTGAATACCCATTATTTTTCTTCTTCCTACGTAAAAGAACAACTTACTAATTCTCACGTCGGAGGTACAATGGGGGAGAAAACCCCAACCTCATTTTGCAGGTTACATTCATTCATTGGAGCAGTCGAAACACCTTACATCCCAAGGAGGACGTGGAGTCTAGTTTCTTAAATGTTTCAATCAACAATCAACAGTTGCTATAGAGATGTTGCCACCAAAATTACACGTAGTGGTTATTTTCATAGTAATTAGTAAATAACTTACAAGTACACGAGTTACTTGTTATTTTTTTCAATTCAATATCAACAATTTCATTATCGTTGGTTGAACCTAAAGCAGAAACTATCTCACCTACAACGGCCTTGTAATGCCCGTGAACCAATGTCTTGAAAGTTACTTAAACGTTCCTTTATCCATAAAATAAATTGATTGATTCATATTGTAATACAAAATAAGATAAATTATTTTATTATCTTATAAAATGTCAATTAATTTAATCCACTACTGAAATATAAATCCAATACTTATTTTCAACATCAATTTGAAAAAAAAATATGGATTTGCAAAATAATTTTAAACTAAATATATATGAGGAGTGTGGTTCACTCATTGTTTTATTGCCTCTTAAACTTGATATTTTGATTGTCTTTAAGAACCCTTAGAATGTTTTAATGTTGTTTTATATGTTAGTTGAATTGGTGTGAACGGTGTAAAATTTGGAGAAAAGAGTTATGTTGGCATGAATCAAGGAGAAGTTGATGTTGGTTTGGTGAAATTCGATCATTGGGGGTTAAATTGAAAGAAAGAAGTGAATAACCATGAAAAAGATGAAATCCAAAGTTTGAGGACTCAATTGAAACTTTTTAATAATTGACTTGGACTGCAAAACGATAATTGAAGATTGTTAGGAGTCATCTGGATGCAATTAAAAGTCAAAAATGAGTGAAATGTGATTAAAATATTTTTACAAATCAATTATCAACCGCACAATTATGTTCTACATTCTTAGCCAAAGACTAAGACCCATTATTAATATAGTAAACATTCGAATTGGAGAAAGTTCTCTAATGTAAAGTTGTAGCCTTTTGATTTATCTTTCCAGCTCACTTTAAATCACCTCAATCAGATGTAGAGAGGAAAAAAAATTTGATAAAAATATTGAAAGATACGTTGTGCAGATTTTTCACCCGAAAATGAGCAGCGCAGCGCCACTATTGCTGAATTTCAATAGCATCGCGACTCCGTCAGGCGAGAAAAAAGTTTGTGAATATTTTGGTCTCTTTTTAAATCTCAATCCAATTCTAACTTTTCCAGGACTTCATGATGATATAAATACAACCCTAAAAACTTCTTTTCGAGGTGTATTCATCGAGTCAAGAGCAACAATTCAAGAGGACAAGGTTCAAGAAATCAAGGAGACAAAGGGCACTTGGGGAAGAAGATTGATTAAATCATCCAAAAAATAGTTTTATCTTTTGTCTCTTCATATTATTCTTTATAAATTGTATAGATTTCTTATCACATATCATAAACTAAATAATTCTTCTAGGTTTGATTAGCTAAAACTTGAGGAAGTTTTTTTATTTTATTTTAATTATTTTTATGAAATTTTCCTTTCCGTTTATTTGTATTATTGATTTAATGCTTTCAATTAATTATTCATTAATTGAATGATTAGATGCTAGTCAATTTCGACACTTAAGAGAGGAACATTTAGGTGCGATTGTAACAATAACACAACCTAGATTTTATGGGTCTTGAGAGTGTGTGGAATCTATGAAACTTGTTCCATCTAAGAACCACGATCTTGATAAATCTTGATTTTAATTTGGAATAAAGATATTTGAATTAATTTGTGGGATAAACTTGTTCGACACTCTAATTCCATTATTACATTACAAAACTTGACACCGTACACTTGCGGTATATTTATGTTACATAAACGGAATGAAAATTTTAAAATTTTTGATCCAGTCTTATGGACTCTGTTACAAGTCTCAACATCTAACTCCGATCCATCAAGCATATGTAAAAATAATTTAGAATATGAAATGAGCATTTGAATAATATATTGTTCGTATTTTTGGGGTATTACATCATCCCCTCTTAAAAAAACCATTCTCGAAATTTACCTTTATTATCTAAGAGTTGTGGATATTTAGCTTTAATATTTGTCACACGTTCCCAAGTGGACTCTTCAA
>CAIGRB010008633.1:0-14426 GCA_903798255.1 Fraxinus quadrangulata
GTTTCATGTAATTACCACTATTTACATTTTCCTTTTAAGATATTTTTGTTATGGAAATCTCGTGAAAATCATACAACGTTATCCAATCACTGCGAACAGGAAAGTGGATACACAGGAGAACTGTGAAGGAAAAGGAAAAACAAAATCATTTCCCCGTAAAATTTTATCGAAATTTCAATTTGTGCTGTTCATTGAGTAATTGCAATCATTATTCTTTCGCCATTTTTTCTCTTCTTTCGATTTTCCCCCTCGAATGGCCCTTTCAAACAGCATCGTAACCTCTTTCGGAGCCATCTCTTCTCCTTCTCTCTATTTCTTGAAACCCAATAATTGTCAAAAGAATAGTTCAATAGTTATGGGAATTCAAAGCTCTTATCAGCCCCTGATAGTCAGTTGTAGTTCTGACGAAATGGAACCCACCTCAAACCCCATGAATTTTAGGTAGTATACGCCATGCATTGCTCTCTTTTGCGGTTAATTTTGCCTGTATCTTATAGGGATAGTATTATGAATTGTGTAAGATTAATGGGTTGTTCCAATTCTTGAATGACTTGTGGATTTTAGTTTTCTCTTAATAATGCCTATCTGTAGGATTTTTATTTTTTTAGTTCAGTGTTTTGTAATGTTAGACTCAGAAGAACTGTGTTTTATAATTGTGTTCGCGTTCTTGTTGATGAGAGGAATGTATGCATAAAAAATGAAGAGAAAGATCGTTATGGTGATGCATATAGAATAAATTAGAATCTATGCAGTGAAACAGGAAACTCTTATGGTGTCTCTGTTGATAATATTAAGATTGGTCATCTGATGTTAGAAATAATTGATCTAGTTGTGGATGGTGCTAAATTGATGGTTGACCAGTTTTTACAATCATTTAGCTTCTCTAAAGTTTGCTCATTTTTTAATCTTCTCTCTATACTTGTTGCTATGGAGTTTCTCTTTCTAACGTGAAATTTTCATATGAAAATTACTGTCAAGGTCTAGTTTTTCAGAATTGATTCAGTTGATGTTTTAGCATAGCATTTATTTACAGAACTGTGGTCTGGTAGTCTTCAGAATTCAGCGGACGAGTTTTCTTTTTCATTTTTTTTTCCCTTTAAGAGTCAAAATTTGTGAAATTTTGACTTTGAAGGGGACTCATGTTCACGAATTGCTTAATAGACTCCGCATACTACTTGTTGGTCTAGTGAAAATGAAGAAGCAAATGAGACTGGTGGAATTTGTCCTCAGAACCATTTCTTTAGATATGTTTAATCTACTCGTCCAAGTCAATTTATTGAACGTATTTAAGTTGTTATTCATGTTGTGAGTTTTGTCAAGGACTACTCACATGCTGATGTTGCTTGCCAATATATGTGATGGAAAAAGAAAGAATTTCACAATATCAAGCAAATTATATTGATTTATGCACCTTTATGCTGCTTGATTGTAGATAAGCTATACAGATTTGTCATGAAATCATATGGGATTTTACGCCTAAGTGTTGGTCAATGTAGAATGAACCTAAATTTCATGTCTTTCTTGCCTTCACTGAGATTTCTTTGATTTAGCTAATAGTTTGTGTTCCCCTTTGTGTTCTATGTTTAAAAAATGAATCATAGACAAATGATTTTTCTACAATCGATTCTCATACCAATGAGTACTAGATAGATTGAAGAGTCTTTCACACTATCGGCACTCGATAGTTATGAACCAAAAGAATTAAGTAGTAATATATTGTTCTTATTTTGCATGTATTGTCATTTTAAGACTGTTGGGCACATAAAGGGTTTATTATTTTTAAGACTAGTACCTCATGGTATTTTTCTCATATAATGTGCTTATCTCATTGATTGACACCATATATATTACATCAGTGTATCGTTATCTTTGGTATGCTTGTTAAGGAAGAGTGAATAGTACAGAGAGTAGAAAATAATTTAAATCTTGTTCCTTATACTATACTGCAGCATTATACTATACTGCAGCATGTTTGTAGACATCTACATGCGTACTTTTCTCTCTCTAATATTTTTTCCTCTTTTCTTCCCTTTTTTAGGTCACCTCAGTTTTCTTCTATATCTATGCCTTCTTTTGGCATCTCAATGAATGATAATGGCGCATCCAAACCATCATACAAATGGCGCAGGGTATTGCTTAAAGTAAGCGGAGAGGCACTTGCAGGAGATCAAAAACAAAATATTGATCCAAAGGTTGGAATTGGAGCTAATAATGCTTTGAATGCTGTAGATTTTTTTTTTCTCTATTTATACTTAATTTTCTTTGAATTGTAATCAAATTGTTGTCAAATAGATCACAATGGCTATTGCAAGGGAGGTTGCATCTGTGACTCGTCTTGGAATTGAGGTAGGTTTTCCTATACATTTTGTTTGAAAAGTCTACTCTTCATATTCGTAAAATTGTTTGATTAGAGCATCTCCAATCATTGTGTAAAATAGATCTAATTAGATCTCCAAAGTGGCCGGAAACCTTTCCGATGGAAAGATGCAAATGAAATGCAAATTGGATATTTAGGCAAAAAATATAAAAAAGATGTAAATTACATCTGCTTTTTACATCCACGAGAGACAAAAAATAGATTTAGATTTTTTCATTGAAGCAAAATTTGAATTTAGATCCAATGGGATGTAAACCACTGTTTGACAACCATACTTTTCAAAAATAGAGTTTTGAATAGTGATTTTTAGGAGAATATGTAGTTAAGAAGTAGGAAAATATTTTAGATTTACGTGCAAAATATTTTACAGTGTGAATGTGTGGTTGAAAATGAATATACAAAAAAAAGAGTTTGAAAATTATGATTGTCAAATAAGGGCTAAATGAGGATGTAAAGTGATTTTGAAGATAGCAATTTATACCTAATTTATACCACGATTGGAGATGCACTTAGGTAGCCAAGAAAGAGACAGACGTTAGATTCTTTTTCTAGATTGGCTATTTCATTTCTCTTTCCATCGTGAAATTGGATGGTCGAACGTCAACATTCAAAGATAAATTCCTGAGCTAGTGATATTTACATGCGGTTCTAGATATACTAATAGTGAAATTTTAGCTCCATAGGGAATTAAGTGACAATGTAGATTATTAAGGTAAATTTTTGACATCAATATTAATTGTGGTAGGTTTGGGCATTGTTCGGTTCGGTCCGGTTCGAAAGAGAACTGAACTGAACCAAGAATCATCGAGTATGTTGTAAATGAAACTGCCGGATTCAAATTTAATTATGGAATTGAATCGGAACCAACCATTCAGTTCGGTTTATTTCTGTGCCATAAATAAATTTTTCAATATTTAAAACAACACACCATAAATTTAAAAATGATAGGTTCCATTTTAATTTTTATAAAATAACAAACATAATCCAAATTTAAAAACACAATTAAGTTGTTTAATAATATCCATTCACTAATGTATTCCAATGACCAAAAAGTAAATAATAACACAAACATAGATGAACTTCCTTTCCGTCTTGTTGATTCCATCTTTCATGCCTTCAAATCTACGTAAAAAAATGAAACATGAAATATAAATTGAAAGTAATTGAAATAAAATAAATTTTATGGTATTACTAATGATCTTTGATGGGACATGTAACTGAAATGATTTTTGAAGATTTTATTCACATGAAATTAGTTTTTGAATATTTCTAGTTCTTTTTTGGAGTATCTGCCCATATTTTGAAATATTGTTGTGAACTGTGTGTTTAGAAATTTGAGATAAGTTAACATAGCCTTATTTAGAAATTTGAGATAAGTTAACATAGCCTTACATGTTAATTAGCTCACAGTTTGGAATCATGGAGTTTCATGACCGGCAGATCAAGTTATACCCATTTTAGTAAATCTGTGGCGGTAAAAAAATTGTAGGTTGATTCCTCGATTATTCAGTTTTGGTCTCGAATGAAATGAAACCAAACCCGTTGGTTCTCTGTTCTAATACCCATTATCCAATTTAATCTAAGAAGAATTGAACCAAGCACCCAATTTTAGTAAATCTGTGGTGGTAAAAACGGAGGTTTGATTCTTCGAATAGGTTTTTGGTCTAGAACCGAGAATGAAACCAAACCTCTCAGCTCTTGATTCTAATACCCGTTGCCCAATTTAATCTAAGAAGAACCAAACCAAACAGTACCATTCGGTTCTGTTCAGGTTCGATTCGGGATGGTTTGGGACTTTTGTCTAGCCCTAATTGTGGAAGTTCTTATTTATCTCTTGTTCCCAAGCATGATCTGGTTTTGACATTTGTATTGTTTGATAAATGACGTGTCAATATGATTTGATGAAAACACATCTGCGAACTCAGAAGTCAGAAATGACAAGCTTTCTATGTGCAAACGTTTTCTTTGAACAGTGATTCACCAATCTTTCAGGTTGCCATAGTTGTTGGTGGAGGAAATATTTTTCGCGGATCCTCCTGGGCAGGAAGTAGTGGCCTTGATCGCTCATCTGCTGATTATATTGGGTACTTTCTTTGATAAATTTGATGTTTTTAGTTAATCGTGCGAATTATTTTGTAGTTGCCTATGTGATTATGCTTTTGGAAAATACTGCTTATGCAATACATGTCCATGTTTATATAGATGCAGAATCCACACTTACTTTAATTTGAAGAAAGTATATTTTCAAGTTGCCTGAATCAGGGAAATAGTTCAATGATAGAACACATGCGCAGTGGATTTTTATTTTTTTTGTGTGAATTTCAGTTTGTTTAAATTAAGAATTTTGCGAAGTCGATTCTTGATATTTTGACTCAAGTCTTAGGAATGAATTACATTGCTAGATTGTTCCAATCACTGAAGTTTCTACCAAATCATTGTTTAGGATGTTAGCAACTGTAATGAATGCCATATTTTTGCAAGCAACAATGGAGAGCATAGGCATTCCAACAAGAGTTCAGACAGCATTTCGTATGTCAGAAGTTGCTGAACCATACATACGTAGGAGGGCTGTTCGGCATCTAGAAAAAGGAAGGGTTGTAATTTTTGCAGCAGGAACTGGAAATCCCTTTTTCACAACAGATACCGCTGCAGCCCTTCGGAGTGCAGAAAGTGAGTTCTAATATTTTCATATTATGGTAAACTTCCATATATATGATCATTAGAGGGGTTCATACTCAAATCGTTTAGAACACATGCATCGGAAATGGACTAGAAACCTCAGCAAGCTTTCTCCAAGGCAAATAAGCCCAAGTGGAAGAGTTGAATTTAACTATTTGTGGTCAAGGTTTTGAAGCAACTTGACAAGCTGCTTCAGTTAACAACCACCAAAAACTATGCCTGTTATAAAAATACGAGCTTGGTTGCATAAATCGTTTTTTGACAATATCTTTGATCCATTGCTGAGAGTTCCAATGTAATCAAATCCTGCATGATGACATTGACGAGCATGTTTGGGTGGCTTAGAAGCTTTATTCGTAAGGAGAGAAAAAGTATGTAAGCTTATAAACCACAAAAGGCTCAACATTAGGTCATGTTTATTTTATTTTGTTTCCCCTCTTGTAATATAGTGGGTTCGTGAATCTCTCTGATCGCTCGTTATATCTACTTAGAGGTCCGAACTCCGATGAAATCAAATCTTGTGTAACATAATTAAGCCATGCTTATTTTAGTTTGCTTTCTATCCTGTTACACCGCAACTGCAATTCTGTCATGATTGGAAGATTCTTTAGGTCTACACAAACATGCCTTGACTATGCGAGTTATTTTTCCCTTAAATTTATCATCGATTAGTTTCATTTCCACTAACAGACTTCATCCAATCTAGTATTGTCATAAATGCCTCACCATCCTCATTCATAATCATGTGACATTCATGTCATTGATGTTTTCTTTTTAACAACTCACACTCATCATGATAAAGCATCTCTGGTCTAATAACATTTACAACTTACCTTATTACTTTACAGGCATATTGAGATCACTCTGTAGCATTTACTAGTTTTGATTGCTATGTGGCTTGTAATTATGTTTTTGTTTACATCATTATTCTTGAGTCGCAATCAAGTTTCCATTGTGGATTAATTCTCTTACTAAAACTGAACTTTGAAATATTGTAATAAGTTAATGCTGAGGTGGTCCTAAAGGCTACAAATGTTGATGGAGTTTATGATGATGATCCGAGGCACAATCCCAATGCCCGTCTCCTCGAGACTCTAACTTATCATGATGTAACTTCGAAGGAACTTTCAGTGATGGACATGACTGCCATAACTTTGTGTCAAGAGAACAACATTCCTGGTAAGAAGAAAATAAGTTCCTTTTACCCCTGTTCCTCAAGTTGGTAGGAAAATAAACTTGAAAAAGCACTCTTCGTATATTTTGATAAATTATCCCCATTGGTATCACTCATAATCATTGTTTTGAAAAATGTCCTGGATAACAGTCTGGTTATAGCTATAACCGGATGAAACCCGATGAGCCTAACCATTTGAACTGGCCATGGGTTGACCGGGTTTCCTGGTTGCATTTTTTCTTAATATATAGAAACAAAGAAAAAGTTATGCTCATGAGCAATTCAGCCTTAACATATATTATTACGAATATATGTTTGATCATTGCTATATGTTTGTTTTTACACTGATGAAAATTAACTCATTTATAAATTTTTCTGATGCACAATCACACACTCAAATTTTTTTGACCTCCCGTTTGATTTTGGTTGAACCTTTTGATCCTCGACGCTCGATACTTTTAGGGTCAATGTTGAAGTTGAATCTAACAACATTACTTGTAAGTCATAACTGCTCACCTTTCCGAAAACTGATAAGTTGTTTGTGCTAACATTATGTGATGCAGTTGTCGTCTTTAATCTCAACAAACTGGGGAACATCTCAAAAGCCATTAGGGGAGAGAGGGTTGGTACATTGATTGGAGGGACACGGAGTTCAGTAACAGCAAGGGCTTGAAAAGACGACATATCATACTTCGACCATCATTGAAGCGCTTCAATTTCGATCCTGAGCATCCAGAAGCTTTTATGCGACAGAGGAAGGTGGTACAAGAACTTGTTCTTGATTTATTTGGACTTCAGGAATAGGAACTTAACAAGTCTCGATTTTCAGACATCTATTTTCATGGATTGCAATATAAACTTTGAAACTTTTATTTTGCACAATATCTTCCATTGGTTACTCATTTACATTGAAGATCATGTAAAAAATTATAGAAATAATTCATTTTACAGCAAATCCACTTGCTTACTCATTATATCCAGGTTCCACTCTACAATGCATTCATGTGCAATTTCTTTTAATGAAGCTTCTCCGAGGAGATATAGAATACCTAACCTAATAACACAGAAGGAAGTACCTTCTTTTTCGCAGTTTACTCTCTCGCTTCTTGCTTTAGTTTCAATAATGCTTGTGGAGGATTGCTCAACTGGCTTGTTTTTCAGCTTTTTGCGCAAATACGAATGATTCTCTCTATAGAAAATATGTGGAAGTTTGAAGAGGATAATAGCAACTAAGAGTCGAACAAAGGGTGATATCACGTGAGAAATAGGGCGAGGGTGACATCACTGGAGCTGAAAACAAGAACAATGGGATTGTATGAACATATTTTCTTCTATTTTCTCATGCCAAATCACAAGCAAGCAACGCAACATTTACCGTGGACACGATAACTAGTACACCGGGGTGCGTCCTTCCCGGTCCTATTTGATATTTTCTCTAGTCTTGGTACATACAAATAGTATATTGCTAAATTAATAGACTCTTGTTTCAATCACAAGAGTATTTTTCGTTAATTCACGGTGAGATTTAATAGAATATATCTTGTTATCAACAAGAAGATAACAAGATGTCATTGAACTAGAATCAATTTTTCTACTTCTAAAATTTTCATGACATCATTGTAAACCAATCTCAAATTTGGAGAAAAGTATGTTGTGCCAAGGGCTATGAGTGAAGAATCAAACATTGTACATTGCTCGTTACATTATTTTTGAATTTTGATACACTTGTCTATAAGATTTTTCTCATTTTGCCCGTGAACCTCCCACCATTCCCATGTGAAACTTGTCTTCTTCTTCAACCCCACCACAGACCCGACACCACTAATCAAATTACTGCCTCAATTATAAACCTCATTTCAGTATCATTACCTGTACCCGTCTCCATTCAAAGCAAAAACCACACCCCATCTCACCCCACCCCACCAACAGGGGAAAGAGAAAAAAAAATACCCAACTTTTCACTCTCTGGCTACACCCTCAACTTCCAATAACCTGAATAATTGTCCCATTTGCTAATCCTGTTCCTCCCCGTGACTCCACTTTCCCTTTTGTCCCATATCAAACAATTCCCTCCCCAATCAATACGCTCCAAGATTTGTTATGATGCAGCACAGAAAATCTGTAAAGACCCATCCACAACCAGTGTTAATACCCACCATTTATAATTACAAACACCCTGGGAATTTGAAATTTATATTCATTTCAATGGCTTCTCTTCTCTCGTTGATCCTCTTCTTCTACCTCTCTTCCTCCGCCTCTGGCCGCCAGCAGACCCATAAACCCGCCGTAAAACTATCCCCTCCGAACACTTCTGATAACATTATTCGTGAAGCCTGTAAGGCATCACGTCACCCGCCCACATGCGAGGCCTCGTTGGTTCAATCCAATCACTTGCCTCCAGGCGCCACTATTCTGCAAGTGATTCAATCTGCCATGTGGGTTTCGGCCCAGAATCTCGAGAATGCGAAATCAATGGTGGGGGAAATCCTGGACGCGTCCACAGGTAATCAAAACCGGTTGAACGCGGCGAAAACATGCCTGGAGGTGCTGCATTATTCGGAGTACCGGATGGCTTTGACGAATGAGGCTCTGCCGCGTGGCAAGATCAAGGACGCGCGTGCTTGGATGAGCGCGGTGTTGGTGTTCCAGTACGACTGCTGGTCGGCTTTGAAATACGTGAACGGCACGTCCCAAGTCGGTAAAACGATGGCGTTTTTGAATTCGCTGATTGGATTGAGCAGCAATGCATTGGGAATGATGGTTAATTACGATAATTTTGGCGAGAAAACCAGATCTTGGGGCCCACCCAAGACAGAACGGGACGGGTTCTGGGAGGGAGGGTCAGGTTCTTCCGGTTCCGGGTTCGTGGGCGGGGTGCCTAAAGGGCTGAAACCGGACGTGACGGTGTGCAATGTCGGCAAGTGCGATTATAAAGCAATACAGGATGCAGTGAATGCGGCGCCGAAGAATGCTGGGGCGGGGAACCGGTTTGTGATACGGATTAAGGCCGGGGTTTACGAGGAAACCGTTCGGGTCCCTTTGGAGAAGAAGAATGTGGTATTTTTAGGAGCTGGCATGGGCAAAACGGTCATTACAGGTTCGATGAATGCCGGTCAGCCTGGGATGTCCACCTATAATTCTGCCACCGTTGGTAAGAAACAGACTAATTTGTTATTTGATTTTCACTAATAATATGGTAGGATCCCTTTTTATGTCCCAATGTCCCCTTCGTTGCAATAAGAGGTGAAAAAGGGAAGGCAAGAATCTATACGCTAGAATCCCGTTTTACGCCAGATGTTCCCCATTTAGTTGGTATGTGGGAGGAGGCGCAAAAAAAGGGAGGGAGAGAGAGAGAGAGAGAGAGAGAGAGAGAGAGAGAGTTTCTCTCGCCTTTGGCATAACCGTTCATGTACTCAAATGACGGGTTATGAATTTATGTAGAATGCATATCCGAAAATTGTGTTATGACTGGGCTAGGAGAGCTCTGAAGTCTCTGTCACATGAATAGTTCAATATGCTTGTTGAAGCATTGTGATGTCACTTGTATAAATGTGTTTGGCTATGTCTAGAATTCGATTAATGGTGGCGGAATCGTGGAACAGAATGGTCTGTGATCAAGTTGTTTAATTACATGCTGATCAAAAGCTATGTTAAAGAAAAGGTATAGTTGGAAGTACATGATGGGGTTTGAATCCTAATTTCTTAAGTTGGTATAAATTATAACTGTTTTAGTAGAAATCTCTACATTGGGTTCTCCCAAAGGAAAAAAAATAGAAATCTCTATATTGTGTAAATGAGATGTTCTATACATCTCAAAAAATTTGTACAATATCGATATTTGCCGAAAGAGTAGTTTGGCGTTGTAGACAGATCTATTATAACATAATTTTTCCTTCGTCTTGATTGCTAGTAAATGGAAGCATGAAGTGAGTTCGTGCGATGCTTTTCTGGTCTAGTAAGTGGGGTTTGGGGGAAAACGAGGAGGGAGAAGGGAAGGTATTGCTGTGCCAGCATTGCTTTTCGTGTTGGGCTAAGGAAGTCTCTAGCTATATGACATGATCCCCAATTTTGCATAGATATAGGCCATGATATAATCCAAACGAGTGCCGAAAATTCATGATTTGTTCTAATACCTCAATTCCTGTTACAGGGGTCGCTGCTGATGGATTTATGGCGAGTGGTCTCACTATCCAGAACACGGCTGGACCTGGTGCTCATCAAGCAGTAGCCTTCCGGCTAGATAGTGATCTTTCAGTCATAGAAAACTGTGAATTCCTCGGCAATCAAGACACACTATATGCCCACAGCCTACGCCAGTACTACAAGTCGTGTCGCATCCAAGGAAACGTAGACTTCATATTCGGAAACTCAGCTGCATTTTTCCAGGACTGCCTCATCCTAGTTGCCCCTCGGCAAATCAAGCCAGAAAAGGGCGAGAACAATGCTGTGACAGCTCATGGCAGAATTGACCCTGCCCAATTTACGGGTTTCGTCTTTCAAAATTGTATAATCAACGGCACTGAAGCATACATGGCTCTGTATTATAGGAAGCCTAGTGTACATAAGAATTTCCTCGGTAGGCCATGGAAGGAATACTCGAGAACGGTTTTTATACACTGTACTTTGGAGGCTCTCATTAAGCCAGGAGGATGGATGCCGTGGAGAGGTGATTTTGCTTTGAAAACTCTTTATTATGGGGAATTCAAGAACTACGGGCCAGGAGCTAACGCATCACAACGAGTCGCGTGGAGTGGCCAGATTCCAGCTGAGCATATTTCTTCGTACTCCGTGCAGAATTTCATCCAAGGCGATCAATGGATTACCGCGTCTTCTTGATTTAACAGTGTAATGTACATATATTTTGAGGGAGTAGAAATACATGTGACGAGAGTTAATTTTAAGATCTCGCTTTAGATACATGGTAGCTTAATTCTGTTTGGAGCATCTTTGGCTAAGACTAAAAAAATATGAAGTTACTTTTAAGTAACTATTCTCTCAAACCAAGATAACCCTCAACGGCACCACAAAGTACTCCCGGTCAAAATTGAGGTTATCGAAAGAGTAGGCCATAGATAGTTTTCCGAAGAGGAATTTGGATGTCTTCACATTGATGCACGAAGATATGGCGGAGATTGATCCAAGGATATCATGACATCCCCACAAGCAAAAAAGAAGACCCCTAAACCCGAAAGACATACGTGAGCACAACCTCGTCAAGCATAATTTTTCCAAAGGAGCCAGTCAAGCCTAAGTTATGACTTATTGAACATAATTATCCTAAGGATCAAGTCGAGTCAAAGTGCGTTTTGACTTCGTTTGAGGAAGAAAATATTCTTGAAAGAGGTCGACAAAAGTTGCTTGGGTTTGTCCCTTAGCAAAAAAATGCTATAACGAGGTCAAGATTAGCTTAGGTAGACGTGATCCATAGAATAAATTGTGCTCAAAATTGAAGGATTGAGTCACGGAAGCAAGTCTCATCCTCATTCTATCGTAATTCTGGATTGAGTACGAACCAATCTCAATCTCGACCCTAGGCCAAATCAAGCGAGTTTCGACATCTTTCGAGTATAATTTCCTCTGAAGGTTGACCCAAACAGGTTGACCTAATAACGTATATCCAAAAAGTGCTCAAAAGTCCAAGCAAGTTGCCTTTAAGCATCGAATGAGGTCGAAACTCCACTTATCTCGGCTTGTTAGATCAATTATTCTCAAACGAGGTCGAGAATCCCTTTAATTTAACTCGAACCTTAACTTTGCTTGAATTTACTATTAGCCTTAAAAAGGATTTGTGCTTGAATGAGGTCAAGATTCTCTTAAGCTCCAATAAGGCCCCCGTCTTACAAGGGTTTATGCTCAACAAGGTCAAGATGCAGTTAGACTCAACTCGACCCTCTTTACTCTACTCTTAAAAGGACTTATGCTCAACGAGGTTAAGATATAGTTAGGCTCAACTCGGCCCTCTTTAAAGGAATCATGCTCGAAATAGTATGCTGTTTTGGGCTCCAATATGTCATTATGATAAATTATAACAAGGTCAAGATCACTTTTGGTAAAACTCGAAACCTTTAAGACATTGTACTTGAACGAGTTTTAAACTCACCCGAGCTCAAATCCCTTGGGCTAATTGTGCTCGGAGAAGGACAAGGCTTGCTTGGGCTCGACTTAATCCTAAAGTTTGTTCTCTTGATTGGGCTCAACTTAACCTTCACGATCAGCTATGATAAATTCGAGACTCGGACTTGACTTTTCCTTTAAGAATATTTGTGCTCAAATGAACTTAGGCTCGACTCAATCCTCAGATGGAATTGTGCTCAACTAAGGTCAACTTGGCACTTAAAGGGAATTATGCTCGAAAGAGGTAAATACTCGTTCCAAATTGACTTAGCTTTCGAATAAATTACTTAGGCACGAGGCTAAAACTTATTTAGGCTCAACTAGTGTTGAATAGTAAGCAAGTTTCAAAATCTTTCGAGCATAGTTTCAAGGATTATTCTACTGATATATTAAGGGTTACATCAAGGATTACATAATATATATGTGGCATTCTATTATTGATTGGAGGGAAAAATCAATTTCCTCCAACCAATGACATAATGCCACATATAAATTATGTAATTCTTGATGTACTTGTAGCAAAGTCCTAGTTTTCATTAAAGGTTGAATGAAGCCTAAATGAGACCTTATATGAATGTAATTTCCTCAATGTGCTTTCAACAACATTCAATCTTGAGCAAAACTCTCAACGTATAATATCTCGAACGAAGTCCCTTGAACTTGACTTGGTCCTTAAGAAAAAAATAATATTGAACGAGGTCGAAATTCCCTCGAGATTGCTTAAACTTAGAGGCTTTGTGCTCGAACGAGGTCAATACACAGTTGGCTCAACTCGACCATGTTTAAAGGAATTATGCCTCGAAATAGATCTTGCTCGTAACCAAGCATGTGTTCTGATTCGCTGGGATTGAGCGAGGCTTCAGATTCCCTTAAGAAAAGTTTCTTCAACATCACCAAGCATCTAATGATTCTCTTCCTCAAGATACATAATAAGGGTAGGAAGGTCAATGGGATTAGAATTACTGTGAAACTGGGTGGTGGACACATAACCATTCAGTATAGAGATCCAAAAATTGAGATTGGCACAAGCAATTTATTCGCGATTACAATCACTATCTGACTTCCTATACAAATGTTGAGAAGTAGATTTCTGATGTGATAAATAACTTTTCTAAGCTTCTGGCCTCGAACTTGTAATGGTGGGAGTCTCTTTTTCCACTCTACCAATCTTTTGATCCTGTAATTCTTTATTTCTAAGGAAATGCTAGAGATGGTACATTTTCTAATGTTCTGTATAGTGTGAAGTAAAGCTACTAAAAATCTTCCCAAAGACATGACAACACAAAGAGCCATGCCTACATGTTGAGTCCAATAAACAAGATATACTGACCATTTATAATCGGAAGCAATTTTTGGCTTATTGTTTGTTAACAATACTGATCCATCTAAAATATAACTAATGACGCAGATCATGAATAAAACACCGCTGGCCGCAGATCGTGCCATCACAAACTGAGGGTCACCTGTTTCTGCCATCACCCGGTACTTCTTCACGCATAACTTTAACTTGTCGAAGTCCATTATTTCGTCTCCTGGTAGTTCCTCTGCGGAAACTCTTGTGTGCAATTCGTTATACTTATGTTCCAAATACCTTTTACTTGTAGATACTGTTAAAGCAGAAGAACTCAATATAATGAACGCATAAACACTCATAAAGACAACCAACACTTGAAAATCATCTTGAATCATACATTTACGGTAAGCGTCACTATAAGGATACCCAATGCTGTCAAGTTCACCAATATATCTCTATCGCTCATGGATCCCGGAGAAGGCATGAAATGAGTGGTTGAAGCACACAAGAAAGCAGTGCTAATACTTTTAGTCGCCTGATCAAACATGTTATTGAAAATAGGACTAACTCAATCGAAATAACAAATAAAATAAGTAAAAATTAAAAAACAGAAGATGAAGATGAAACGAGGTATGCCAAAGCAAATCTCCTTAAGAAAGATTTCGCCCCCCAATTAAGTGCAAACGGGATTATGGACGTCTGTCTCCCAAGATACAACGCTCCTTCCAAAGTAGATACTGCACAATACCAACCTTGTCGGTCGAACCAAAAATTGATCTTACTCGAAC
>CAIGRB010008639.1:8969-26923 GCA_903798255.1 Fraxinus quadrangulata
TTTGGAGAAGTATTTGGGAAAATCAAAGCCAAACAAAAAAAGGTGGTTTTATCTATACTTTGTATTTTCTCATTTATTTTGCCATTTTTGTAATGAATGTTATGCATATTCTCCTTTGTTATTAAATGTATAAAATAGGCTAATTGACTGTGTTGGAATTTGTGGTATTAGTTTAACCTAGCTTTTAATTAATTTTAATGTTTTCTCTTTAATGTTATGTTATTTATTTTCAAATGTTTCTACTATTGTATTTCGTGTATTTTCATTTATGTGGCCAATAGATGATTGTGTTTAGTGATTTGTACATCGTTCGATAGAAGATTGTATATTTTAGACCAAATAGTAGAAACTCTAGGTTTGTTTACTGGATAGAGATGTACCATTAGCCCTAGGTGACCCAATGAGCTATTTCCACAAATATTGAATGCGGTTGTTTAGTTGTAATCGATATAAAGATATAATAGGTTAAACCAATCAATTAGAGTTAGTTTCACTGAGAGAGATAATTAACTAAAATTGGAAGATCGAGTCTAATATAGTAAATGAGTAATTCATTAATTGGCTTGTAGAGAAATTAATTATGCGGCAGTTAAACGAAACCATGAATCCCAACCACGTTTTCCTCCAAAATTTCCAAGTATTTGTGTTTTTCTTATTTTGTAGATTTTTAATTTATTTACCGCTTTTCAAATCTTATGTTTAATTGTGTGTGTGTTTTTATTGTTAGAATTAAATTGATTAAAGTCGTGTAATCTAAAGTATACATTCCTCGAGGGATGACAATCCGGACTCTAAAGGTCCACTTTATTACTTGAGCGTGACCCGTGCAATTGCGGCATATTTTCAAGCGAATAGAAATCACTTGTGGAAACTGGAGAGGTGGATGAGGACCATACTTGAGCTGGAAAAATAAGTTCATCAGAAGCAATGTTTCGAGAGATATAAATCTTTTGAGACACGAGATCCATGGAACGATATCCATGACGTTGAATTGAATACCCAAGAAGAATGCATTGTTTGCTACAAAAAGCTAGCTTATGCTTTGCATAGTGTCTCAATAGTGGATAGCAAGCGCAACCAAAAGTTCTTAAAAAAGAGTAATGTAGTGCTTGTGTGAACAATTTAAAGTATGGAGATACATAATCTAGAACTGGAGTAGGAGTGCAATTGATAAAATAAATGGCAGTCATAAACGGCAGTCATAAACGCTTCAACTTAAAACTTTGTAGGCAAATGTTATTGAGCCAACAATGAGAGTCCAACTTCCATAATGTCCCTATATTTCCTCCCAGCTAAGCCATTTTGCTGAGAAGTGTAAGGATAAGAGTCATTAATGAATCCCATAGTGAGGTAAAAGCTTTGGAATTGATGAGAAATATATGCATCGCTATATCAATGAAGTTGTTTAATCTTTGTAGTGAAACGATTTTCACCCAAGTATTTAAAGTGTACAAAACAAAAGAAAACATCAGATTTATTACGAATAGGGTACACGTATGTAAAACACGAGTAGTCATCTATAAAGAGAACATAATATTGATGACTTTCAAAAGAAACAATGGATGAAACCCAAACATATAAATAAATATGATTCAAATGAGATAACAACATATGTGAGGAATTACCAAATGGTAATTGCTTGGCTTTTCTCATTAAACAAGACGGACAAACAGAATTCAAATTGGAGGAACCAAAAATAGGTAAATTAAAAGATTTGACAACACTTTTGGTGATATAGCAGGGAAGGTGACTAGGACTCTAAATGAATAGGATTTGCCCATATCCGATTTGATCTTATAAGAATGATTATATGATTCGATCTGATTTAATCTATGATTCAACGAATATTTGATTGTTAAATCCATATTAAACTAGTTATGTTATCAGATATCTGATCCGATAATCCGATCTAAAATTAAAGGAATTAGGGGATAAAATTTTTATATTAGTCAACTTTTAAACCCCATATTAAGGTCCATATAGATTTTTCTCAATTCTCGGCCCATCTATTTATAGATTGCAAATCATGTGATATTTTAGTGAGTATCCAATATAGAAAGTGGGAAGTTGGGGACAATGAAAGCAACTCCAACTGTTGGCCCATGTGGTTGTTTAATTTATTGGCTGAGACAAGATGTATGTTCTCCATCATGCTTCTATCTTCCACAAATACGGCTTGCGCTTGATCAATTATCGACCCAAGAATAGGACCCAATCGAGATGCAAGGATTTTTGTGATGACCTTATAAAACACATTACAACATGCAATAGGCCTATAATCTCCCACAGTGTTTGAATGATTTGCCTTAGGCACTAGAGCAATAACCGTGTGATTTGTTTACTTTAGAAGTGAAGAAGAATTGAAGAACTCCTTTACAGCTCCAATAAATTCTCTACCAATAATTCTCCATGCCTTCTTAAAGAAGTAAGATGAGAACCCATCCGGACCTAGTAACTTATCATCTCCTATAGAAAATAATGCATCTTTGATCTCTTGCTCCGAAATGTCCCTAATTAACACCGAAGCATGCTCTTCCGATAGCACGGACCCATTTGTCAAGACATCAACATCTATAGGCAGCACCAGACCATTTTCCCCAATAAATCACTGAAAAAATTGCACAAATTCGTCGGTCACTTCTACCAATGAAGAGGTATAAGAACCATGGGTTCTACTCCATTGGTAGATTAATGTCATGTATTTATTTTCTCAAAATCAATTTAGGGTGAATGTGAAATTAAGTCTAAAAGATGACCACTTGAAGTTGAAATAAATTGGGAATATAAATTAGTGAAAAATTGGAAAATGCCAATCCCACATAGGAAAACTAAAAGAATAAAAATCACTCTATATTGTTCAAGTTTGGGACTTGGGTTTAGGCTCTAAGGGATACCAATAGTATTTGAAGGGAAGAAAACCTACATGCTAGTAGGTTGAGCTAAGCACACATGCGCGCGTCGTCCTCTGTCTGTCCAATCGGTCAGCACGACTTTAGCACGGGCATGAGTCATGGTCTTGTGTTTGGGCCAAGTGATATATATTTTTTGGTAAAATAATATTTAAATTATATAATTTTATTATTATTTATATTATTAATTTCCCCAAATTCTCTATGTGCGACATGTGGTTTCTTCTAGAAAATTCCAGTGACAGTTAAATTGCATGTCCAAACGGGTTGTGTATATTGAAGACACAACTTTTTGACTATTGTGCCTTTTCGACACAATTTTTTAACTTCTATATAAAAGTCCATATACCCCGATTATTATTCATTTCAAAATCACTTCTGATTTTATTCATTTTCCAAATTATATTTCTTCATCTCTACATTATTTCATATTTTACATTTAAGTCTTGAAATTTATTTTCGTATATTTTAGTCATCCAATTTTAGAGAGATCACAAATGTGAGTAGGTTCATCGGGTCTTGTAATTTGGAGTACTACTATTACAAGTCTAGGTCTTTGCATCTTGGGAGACGAATGTTGAAATAACATCGCACAGGAGAACTAGTTAAACTCTTACCTTGACCATTAATATTTTATATTGTTCATTTTTGCAAGTCGTTATTCTGCCCAAATTATTGCGTGGTAATATCATTATTTGCCAACAATTTTAAGACGATAATGTCAAGTAATACTACATCTGTCGTACACCCTAACAATGCTTAAGGAGCGAAATCGAAAACATTCAAAGGAGTGGCTTTTAAGAGATTGAAACAGAAAATGTTAGTTTATCTCACAACTCTTAATTTGGCAAAATTCTTGAGTGAAGATGCTCCAAATGTTAAGGAGGAAGAAACATATTTTAAAAAATGAGCAGTATTCAATGCATGGAATCATAGTGACTTCTTGTGCAGGTATTATATAATCAATTGCCTTGACAACATACTATACAACATATACGGTTCGGTCAAGAAAGCTAAATTATTGTGGGAGTCATTGAAAAGAAGTACAAAACGAAAGATACCAAATTGAAGAAATTCGTTGTAGGCAAAATCCTGGACTTCAAAATGTAAGATTCTAAAACAGTAATGAATCAAGTCCTAGAGCTACAAATCATCTTGCATGACATACATGCAGAATGTATGAAACTCTGTGAGTCATTTCAGGTCGCTGCGATTATGAAAAAATTACCACCAATGTGAAAAGATTAAAAGAACTATTTGAAACATACATGCAAGGAAATGAGACTTGAAGATCTAATTGTAAGATTAAGAATTGAGGAAGATAATCGAAATTCTGAAAAGAAATTTGGAAAACTACAAATGGAGGCTAAAGTCAATTTGGTGGAGCCAAATACTAGCAAGAAAATGAAGCACTCCGGTAATAGCAAGCAAAAGAACAAGGCCAAAAAATTCAAAAAAGATTGCTATAATTGTAGTAAGCCTGATCACATTGCAAAAGACTGCCGACAGAAAAAGCAAAATAAAAAGGACCAAGTATACTTGACCAAGAAAGACAAATTATCTAACGGTGTGTTTGAACTAATGCTCTCAGTTGTTGTATTTGAAGCAAACATGGTGAAAAATCTGAGAGAACTGTTCGTATGAAAAATTGATCGATGGTTGTCAAAAGATCAAAAACTATCATCACAAATCGGACACGTGAATGAGGTTAAGATCGAATTCATGCATTCAAGACCTTAAAAACCAAATTTCGGAGTAAGATCAAATATTTTATTTCTTAGATATAGTGTAAAGATACTAACACTTTGATATTTGGTAATAAATGCTTAAACTCAAAACCTTTCTATGCATTAAAAATAATTTTGTACATTAAAAGTTATTCAAATGCAATGATTTGATCAAATGAAAAAATGACTTTTAAGAATTATATTTGGACTTAAAACACATATTTTATCTTAAGAAATTTAAACATACTCTCCAAAAGTCCATGCCATTCAAAACTTTCGAATCGGAATAAACGAGATCAAAACATAAAAAATACTAAACTGACGGCGGTCGACCGGCCGGAAGAGGCGGTCAACCGAAATTTTCAGTGGTCCAAAATTTGATTGTACTAATCTCTGATTTTTCTGTACAAACGATCAAATTGGTCATCCGGACGAGAAGCGGTCGACCAGACGAGTCATCCAAACTCCCAGATTTTTTTGAAGTTTGAACTCTATAATACATTCAATACAACATTCTTCAAAAGAATCAAAGTGAGATATCTTTTGAGAGATTTCTTTAAACTTACAGTTGAATTTATTTCATTTATTTTTTTCGTATCAAATACTTTCATTAATTCAAATTCTTTAATCATCATCTTCATCAAAGATATTCATCTCTCTTTTTGTACTTAACTTATTTTTATTACTCATAAAAGAGCGACATATTTTGAAGAAGATCTTTGAACTTAAGTTGCATACATTTCTTCTAGTACTACTTCATATTGAAAATTTTGATTGATTGAATCAAACTTATAAAATCATCATATTCATCAAAGTTTCTCATATATTTCTTGGTACTTAATTTATTACAATCATTCATTAAAAAAGATATATATTTTGAGAAAATTTTAGAACTTATATTGTATTTATTTATTCTTCATCTTGTCATTGAAGAACTTTGATTGATTGAATCAAATTTCTAATTATTATATACATCAAAGTTTTTCATCTAACACTTAACTATCATTTATTGTTATTCATTGAAGTGTTGTTTCCCTTAGTACTTAGCTTGTTTGTATTATTTATTGAGAGATGAATTCTATTGTAAAATCACTTTGATAAAGTGTAGGTCCGTTGAAGTCTTATAATGATCAACATTGTATAAGGATCGGTGCTCCTTGTTATAAGTCACCGTGTGAGTCATATTGAAGTCCTGTTAAATCTCAATAGTGGGTCGTGTTGAGGTCCCAAAGCTCAACATTGTATAATGATCAGTGATTTTTGTTCGTAAGTCACCGAAAGTATTGTAAAGGGTTGGATAGCATCATAAGTCAATCAACATAGTGAAAAGATCTTGCCGGTACTAAAGAACTTGGTAATGGAGGACATAGATCATTACTTTGGATTGAATCTCTACAATTACATCATATAAATCGTCTCTCCCTTTTATTTATTGCTTTTATATTTGCGCTTATTATTTGAATTGATCTATTTAGTCTTTACTTGCTTAAGTTTAGATTAATTTTTCGAAAAAGTGTTTTAAAAACCAATTCACTCCATCTTGGTTAGTTATCCTTGGACTATCAGAAAATCCATCACATGTATGTCAAAACAGTTTTCTTAAATAGTGAGCTAGAAGAAAAAATTTACATGGAACAATCCCAATGGTTCATTGCTCTCGGACACGAGAATAAGGTGTGTAGGCTCGTAAAGTTGTTATATGGACTAAAGCAATCACAAAAATAATGGTATGAAAAATTTGACAAAACTATATTGTTAAATGGTTTTAAAATTAATGAGCGTGATAAATGTGTTTATATTAACCACACTTAGTGCATATGTAATCATATGTCTATATGTTGATAATATGCTAATTATGGGTAGTAATAGTAATATCATAACAAATATGAAGAAAATTTTGAAAAATTGTTTTGACATGAGAGATATGGATATTGCAGATATAATATTAGGAATTAAAATCATTAAGACATCTGAGTGACTTTTTCTATCTCAATCTCACTATATTGAGACTGTACTTAAAAGTTTCATATATATGATCAAAGTCCAGTTAAAACTTCGGTAGACTTAAGTCTACATTTAGCCAAACATAAAGGCGAAACGTATCTCAATTGGAGTACTCTCGAATAATAGTCATTCTAATGTATATTACAAACTACACTTGTTCGTATATTGCGTATGTAGTGAACAAGTTTAGTAGACTTACAAGTAACCCAAATAATAACCTTTGAAAGGCACTATTAGGGTTCTTATATATTTACAATACACCTCAAATATTAGATTATATTATACTAGATATACAACTGTATTAGAAGGATACAGTGATGCTAATTGGATATCAAATATAAAAGATTCAAAATCCACCAGTGAGTATGTTTTTACCATTGATAGTGCATCCGTATCTTGGAAATTCTCTAAACAATTATATATAACTCGATCCACGATGGAATCTGAGTTCATAGTTTTAGATAAAGCTAGAGATGAAGCAAAATGACATCGTAATTTTTTAGAGCATATTCCATATTGGCCTAAACATGTGCCTGCAATTAGTATGCATTGTGATAGTCTCGGCTATCGGTAGAGCACAAAGTAGTTTGTATAATGGTAAGTCTCGACATACTCGTCTAAGACATAATACAATTAAGCAGTTGATCTCAANATAGTATGTATAATGGTAAGTCTAGACATATTCGTCGTAGACACTATACCATAAAGCAGTTGATCTCAAATGGTGTTATTTCCATAGATTATGTACAGTCTAGATAAAATCTCACAGATCCGCTTACCAAAGGCTCACCAAGAAATCAAGTATACTATCTATCAAGAGGGATGGGCAAAAAGCCTACTACGTAAAGGATCTTTGTAATGCTAACCCAGCTTTGCTAACTGAAGATCCCAAAATCTTGGTTCAATAAAACAACTAACTTATGAAGATTCAAAGAGCACTTCGGAGTTAACTTTTACCCATTCCAACGATAAGAAAAGTACTATCTGCATAAATTTTTAAGTTAAGTTATACTTTTAATGATTTCTATATCTTGGACTATCTAAATAGGGTATGGTAGGTACTTATAATAGGAGATTACATATACAAGTGTGAAGTAGGGCTGCTTCTATGAGAACGTTTCAAAGGCTTGAATTTTCTAAAATACTTATGAAATCTAAAAGTTGTTCAGAGCTAAAATGAACACAGCCGTGAGAAATTGAAAATGTTAGGGATGTGATTGTGTTGATACTATTATCTTAGTTTACACTAAATACTGACTGTTCAAGACACCGCGTTCACTGATTAGCCAAGTAAATCCAATAATATTCTACCACGGAAGGTTCAAACCCATAAGGTACCTATGCGGATGCAATAGCATTCTGTCTCATCTCTCGATAAAGTTTGTATAGTCTATTGCATTAATTTCCATTCATGTGAGGGATTGTTGGAAAATTTGTTTTACTTAGTTGGTTTGACCAATTATTTTAGTGGGTCTCGTTAGTTGAACAAAATTCTTTGACCGAATGTAGTCTACTCCATGAATAGATTAATATAATGTATTTATTTTCTCAAAACCAATTTAGGATGAATGAGAAATTAATGTCAAAGGATAACCACTTGAAGTTGAAATAAATTTGGAATAAAAAATGGTGGAAAATTGAAAAATGACAATCCCACGTAGGAAAACTAGAAGAATAGAAACCACTTTATATTGCTCAAACTTGGGACTTGGTTTTGGCGCTCAAGGGGTACAAATAGTCTTTGAAGGGGAGAGGACCTACAAGCTAATAGCTTGAGCCAAAGCCCACACGCCATTGTCGCTGCTGTCCGTCCAATCGATCAATCGAGCAGCTTGACACGGTCACGGGTCATGGGCTTGGGCCAAGTTGGTATGCGACATGTGGCATCTTCTAAAAATGGCAATTGAACCGTTAAACTGTCTGTTCAAACAGGTTGTATCTGTTTAAGATACAACTTTTCGACTATTGTGTCTTTTGGACATAACTTTTAAACCTCAATTTAAAGATATCCATAGCCTGAATTTTGTTCATTTCAAATCTATTCTAATTTTTCTCTTTTGAAAATTATATTCATTCCCCCCTGCATTATTTCATAATTTGCGTTTCGATCTCAAATATTATTTTCTTACATTTTAATCCTCTGATTTTAGAGAGATGTAAAACGTTAGTAGGTTCTATTGACCTATGGTTGATTTCATCCTTAATATTTTGATCATAACAAATAAGATTAATAGTATTTTTAATAATTGATTTTGAGTGATGATAGTTCAACATTAAAATCAATCAAGCATTGTTAAAATCAACACATCATAAATCGGACTCGAAGTGAAGATCAAAGTGAAAATTAAGCATTCAAGTCAAATCATTCGAGATGAGAGCATAAAAGATCAAAATTAAGACTATNACGAGAAGTCTAAGAGACAAATTTCGAAACTAGATCAAAAACAAAACTTCTTAGTTCAAAAATAAAGGTACTAATACTTTGATATTTAGTAATAAATGATAGAAGTTAAAAAATCGCTTTATGTACGAAAAGATTATATTACAAAAATACTTGCATAATTTTCAACTTGATATTTTAAACTTTTTTTTTACAATGTTACTTACTCCTTTAAAAGCCTAAATCCAAAAATAATAATAATAATAATAAATAAGTCAATCAAAGTCAACAAGACGTCCCGTTGACCAGGCAGACGTCCAATTCGCCAACGGTCATTTTTTTAACCGTTCTAATTTCTGATGCACAACGGCTAGTTTAGTCGTTTGGTTTAGTGGCGGACGTCCGATAGGGTCATACGGTTGGCATAAATTTTGGCATTTTGACTGTTATAAATACCACTTCACTTTCCATTCATTAAACAACTAGAAGAGAGCTTTCTTGTGAAATATATTTGTAAAATATCTTCCGTGAAAATTTCTTTTTACAACAAAGAATTTTAGATTTGACTCAAATTATTCACAAATTTACTCAAGGCAAGAAAAATTTTGATTTAATGTTTGGCGAGCAAAAATATATTTTTGATAAAGGAGGAATTGGATATAAACCATTTTTGAAACAAAATTCTCTTAGAAATTTCTTTGTTAAAGCTTCAACTTCTTTTATTTCAAATGGCACGTGTAATTTTTGCAATAAAAATGAACATATAACTTTTTTATTGTTCTATAAAAAAGAAATTACATTTTGAAGACAACTATAAGTGGATTTAAAAATTCACTAACACTAACTATCGAGGACCCAAAGATGTATGAGTACCAAGGAAAATAAAGAGCAAAGGGATCTTGGATAATGAATGTTCAAAGCACATGACCGGAAATGAAGCTTTATTGTCAAGTTTCAAAATAAAGGATGTCGGTCATGATATTTTTGGAGATAATACGAAAAGAAAAATCATTGACATTGAAATTATTGGTAATAATTCATCTCCCTTTATTGAAAATGTCTTCTTAGTAGGTAACCTTAGATGTAATTTATATAGTTTTAATCAATTGTGTGATGAATGTTATCATATCAAATTTGATTCTTCCAAGTGCATTATGGAGGATACTACATCAAAAGAGGTGATGTTTATAGGAAGCCGAAGTAAGAATGTTTATGTCATAAGAATTAAGTTTGAATGCGGAGAAAAATATTTATCAAGGTTAAAATATGATACTTGGTTATGAAATAGAAGATTATGTCATGTTAGCATGGACCTACCTTTCAAGTTTCCAAACATTGTTTTGTTAAAAGTTTGTCAAGTTTGAGAAAGACAAAATTTGTGATGCATGAAAAACAAGTAAATAATTCTTTTAAAATTAAAGAAACATTCTTCAATTACAAAATCTTTTTGACTTCTCCATATGAATATTTTTGGACCATCTAGAATTACAAGGTTAAATGGTAAATATGATACTTTCATCATTATTGATGACTTTTCTAGATTTACTTGAGTCCCATTTTTGAACCTAGAAGATGAAATTTTGAATGCATTTGAACATTTTTGTAAAAATGTTCAAAATAAAAAGGGATATACTATTATTATCATTAGGAGTGATCGTGGTGGAAGACTTGAAAATATTGCATTTAATGATTTTACAAAAATTTGTGGCTATGATCATAATTTCTCGGCTACTAGAACTTCTCAATAAAATGATGTATTATAAAGGAAAAATCTCACATTACTAGAATGATTAGAATTATGCTAAATTAAAATAGCATGACAAAATATTTTTGGGTCGGAGTTGTTAACACCACTTATAAAATTGTAAATAGAGTTTTAGTTAGTCGAAAGTAAACTAAAATCCCCTATGAGTTTTGGAAAAATAGAATTCTAAATAGTGGATATTTTAAAGTTTTTAGTTGTGAATGTTTTATTTCAAGCACAAAAGAAATTTTGGAGAATTTTGATTCAAAATCTAATATTGGAATATTTCTAGATTACTCATCGACTAACAAAACTTATAGAGTCTTTAACAAGATAACTCTAGTCATTGAAGAATCTATACATGTTACTTTTGATGAAACTAATCATCTTAATCAAAAGAAAGGTATTGATAATGATATAGGTTTGGAGATTCCTTTTGAGCAAATAAAATCAAAACAAGAAAGATCATAAAGATATTGAAGATCAACACGAGAAAGAAAAATGTGCAACTAGATCTTTTGAAGTATAAAGTGACCAATCTCTTCCTAACTAATGGAGTCAAACAAAGTAAATCATGAACATGCTCAACAAGTTTGGAATGGAATAGTTGAAATCAATGAACACTCCAATGAGCTCATCAATCAAACTAGATGATCAAGGTACTTCCATAGACAAAATAAAATATCTAGGTATGATCGGATCTCTCCTTTATTTAATCGCAAATAAACTCGATATTATGTTTAGTGTGTGATGATATGCTGTATTTCAATCCAATGCTCGAGAATCACAATTTAGTGCCTTAAAATGAATTTTAGATATCTTAGTGGTATTATGTCTAAGATATTCTAAAGGCATCCAAAAGTGAGATATTGTATTAGAATTTGAAATATGTAGCTAAATTGAATTCATACTAAATGTTCTCGTATGATTCTATTTGCATAATTGGATGAAAATTATATAAACTTTACCCAAATAATTATGCTTTAGTCATTTCATCACTCATGCTTTGATTATTATTTTTATTATAAATGTGATTATTATCCTCTTATTTAAACTTATATATATTTGGCATCTTGTGCTTAATTGAGGGGGAATATAATATTTTTTTATGGTTGATTTAAAGTTTTGATCTTATATACTATACTCTTCCTCTCATATGTGAAACCTTTTTTCTTATGCTAAAAGGGAAAATTGAGTAAAATAGATTTGAAAATCATTGAAAATGAGGAATCTTTTATTGAATCTTTTATTGTTTCCTATAGTCGTGTTTTGATCTTAAATGCTATATCTTTTTACTTATGACAAAAGGGGGAAATCTATGAGATGATATGTTTGATGAGAATGTGATGCTTGCCTTGATAAACATATGCTTTAAAATGAATGACTATTGATTTGTAAAAGATATGGGGAATATATGGATTACATGCATAAATTTATAATGTATATTCCTTTATTAATACAATATCAATTGTTAAATCTTACCTTGCAAATCATCTTATTAGTCATAATAAAAAAGGGCGAAATTGTTGACATATGATTGATTTTATCCTTAATGTTTTGATTATAACAAACAAGATTAATATTATTTCTAACAACGATTCATTTTGAGTGATGACTGTTCAATGATAAAATCAATCAAGTATTGCCAAAAATCAACACATCATAAATCGGACTCGAAATGAAGATCAAAGTAAAAGTTAAGCATTTAAGTCAAATCATTCAAGACGAGAGCTTAAAAGATCAAAATCAAGACTATCAAATCGGGCTCATGAAGAAGGTCAAGATCGAAGTCAAGCATTAAAGTCAAATGTCAAGAAAGATCAAGAGCCAAACAAGGAAGAAACTTCGAAGCAAGATCAAAGATTAGGCTTTCGAAATCTTATGTAAATGTATAACACTTTGATCTTTAGTAATGAATGACAATAGCTCAAAAATCATTTTGTGCACGGAGAGTTAATTTCATATTACTTCCATAAAATATTTTTGATTAAAAGTAAGATTGATTTTCAAAGTGATACTTGAACTTAGATCATATATTTTTAAAAAGTCAAAGTCAACAGTCAATGGTCAACCAAACGTCCGATTGACCAGGTGGACGTTCGGTTCACCAACGGTCAATTTTTTGACTGTTCTAACCGCAACGGCTAGTTGGTCGTTTGGTTCAGTGGTGGACATCCGGTAGGGTCATTCGATTGGACAGAGTTTATTGCATTTTGATTGCTATAAATATTACTTCACTTTGCATTCATTATAACAACTATAAGAATGCTTTCGTCAGAAATATATTTGAAAAATCATTTTTGAACTTACATTTTTACATTCATTTCATTTATTTATTTATATCAAAAACTTTGATTGTTGCATNTGGTGTACGTCCGGTAAGGTCGTCTGGTTGGGCAGAAACTTTGGACGTTTTAACTGCTATAAATACCACTTTACTATGCATTCATAAACAACTAGAAGAGAGATTTCTTATTAAATATATTTGTAAAATATCTTCTTTGAACTTACATTTATTTCATTTATTTCTTCATAACAAAAAATATTATTGTTGAATCAAAACTTTTTGAATCATTTCTCTCATCAAAGTTTTTCAATTCTTGTTGTACTTAACTTATTTATATCAATTTTAAAAGATATATATATTTTTGAATAAGATCTTTGTATTTACATTGCATAAACTTTTCTACTTATTCATATTGAATCAAACTTGTAAAATTATCATATTTATCAAAGTTTCTCATTTCTCTCCTAGTACTTAATTTATTACAATTATTCATTAAAAGATTTATATATTTTGAGAAGATTTTTTTAACCTACATTGCATTTATTTCTTTTTCATCTTCTCATTGAAACACTTTGATTGATTGAATCTAAATTTTGATTATCATATTCATCAAAAATTTTCATCTAATACATGAGCTATCATTTATTACTATTCATTGAAGTGTTAGTCTCTCTTAGTACTTAACTTGTTTGTATTATTTATCAAGAGAGAGATTTAATTGTAAAGTGTAAGTCGTGTTGAAGTCCCTTAAAACTTAATATTGTATAAAGATCGGTACTCTTTGTTGTGAGTCACCGTGTGGGTCATATTGAGGTACCGTAAAGTTCAATAGTGTGGGTCATGTTGAGGTCTCGTAAAACTCAACATTGTATAAGGATTAGTGCTCCTTGTTTGTAAGTCACCGGACGCGTTGTAAAGGGTTGGATTGTACCATAAATCAATCAACATAGTAAAAAAACCTTGCTCGTGCCGGAGAGATTGGTAACGGAGGACGTAGATCATTGCTGTGGATCGAACCTTCACAATTGTATCGTCTGCATCATCTCTCCCTTTTACTTATCGCTTTTATATTTGTGTTTATTATTCGAATTAATATATTTAATCTTTACTTGCTTGAATTTAGATTGATTTTTTGAAAAAGTTTTAAAAACCAATCCATCCCCTCTTTGTTAGTCATTCTTGGACTATCAGGTTTGTCGGTCTTGTAATTTGGAGTGCTACTATTATAAGTCGAGATCGTTGTATCATGAGAGATGAGTACTGAAAGACCGTCAGCACCAATGCAAGGTATTATCGTCTTAAGGAAAAAGTGTCGAACTCTTGCCTCGACCATTATCATTTTATTTCGCTCATTTTTGCAAGTCAGTATTCCGCCCATCTCTTTATTCATCGCAAGAGATTATTTTGAAAATAAATTATTGCAAGGTAAAACCATTATTTGCCAACAATTTCGGTGTATCGAGTAAAAACCAGTGGCCCTGATGCACTGCATGGTTCATAAGCCACCAAATTTCTCAACACTACCTCTGTGTTCACATCTAAACTAATTCTGGAGAGATAAAATGTAGATGTTTTCTCGTCGAAATTAATGCTCGAAATGCCTAAATCTGTGGCTGAAAATTTGACACCAGCCTTTTAGAGTTCAGTTACAAAAGGAATAGTAATTTCCTCCATTAACGGAGGTTTGTTAATGGAGTTATTCAAGTTACATGTGTCATTATCGGGTTTACTTTCTGGTTTTTCTCGAGAAAACCATAAGCATTCAACAGGATGTTTTATAATTATTACTACTGGTAGATTAGAGATAATTTTCCAAGGTAATTGAAATATTAATTGAGCAGGTCTTGAAATTATTAATCTCTTGATCAAACTTACAGGACTTGTCTTCAATTTCGAAAAAGTCTTCGCCAAATAAATTTTTTCGCTTTCTTGTTTCTCGTTTTCGTCATTTCTCTCCTCGAATTCTGCCATTTCGGATAAGCGCTCTAATTTTGGGACAATCATATGGTACAAAAGGTCTAGCAAATGAGCACACTCCACAACCTGAAAATTAGGCTACTCTTGTATCGTCTTAAAAGGCAAAAGCTGTTTACAGAATCCCGTCAACATTGAATATAACGTACTATCTGCTTCGTCCAATGATGATAATTGGAATTCTAAATTTTTTCTCGAGGAAAATAATGGAATATGATTCTCAAACATCACCATCTCTCTTAAAATAGCATTATGTGCCGATTTTCGCCCCGAAACATCAATTTAATGTGACATTTTGAAGAAACCCTACTTAGTACCTTACCTTGTTTCACAACATACATTTGTAGGAACTGAAGCAAGAAAGATGCATCCACAGCGATCATCTATGCTAACGTTTCGCTGTTGAAATTAAGGTACTTGTGGTAGGAAGCTCGAAATTGAGGCTCAAACTTTGTCAACTGGTCTACTAAATGCTGGAATTTGAAGTTTTGAATAAATATGCCAACCTTCATTTCACCATTCTAGGACGAAAAAGTTCTAGTGTCTCTCAACGCTTCTCTACGCATCCAATTCATAGTATCACGTGTTAACAAGATTAATTGAAAAAGATTAAAAAGATTGGTTGAAGATGATTTTGAAGATCACGAGAATATTTTTGTATATATAATTGTACGATATATAGAATTACCATACTTAGATAGAATGTAACTATAAAATGACATGTTTTTTCAAAAGAAATTCTTCAACCAAACTGTTTACATGGTATCAGAGCCATACCGATAAGAAAGTGCAGCTGAATCTTTATTTTTCTTGGTCGTCAAAATTCTGTCTCAGTTTTCTCCGACATCGTGGGTGTTCAACGTGAGTCCCAACATCTTTGAGTGTGGTCAACGTGATTCCGGCAATTTTTGTTGTTGACCAATGCAAATACAGCGTTATTGTGTGGGCATTTTTCGGTTTGGGACTCGCCATTTTCCTTCTTGTTCGTGACCGGCGGATCGTGTGGGTGTTCGAAGAGATTCCGGCATCCCTTGGTGGTCGGCTAGAATTTCGTGGGCTCGTCTTCGATCGACTGATTTGGTACTTTTGTCGGTGTCGATTGTCTGGTTGCTGGACGTTGGTGTGGTGAGGTGAACGTAGGTTGTAGAATTGGGCCTCAATCATTTGTACGTGAGTTGGAATTTGGCCACAATTATTGATTGTATAGCTGCTGGACCCTTGTGGGCTTGTGGAGTTATTTTGTGGGCTTGAGGAATTGATTTGCAATTGGGCAACATTTTCTTGGGCTTTGATTAATTTTGGGATTTCCAATTTGGTACGTGCTGATTTTATTTATTTGACTTATTTGCGGCATAACATCATGTTCGTTGAAGCATTTTGTGTTAAATTTACGGGAAAGAATTATTCGATATGGAAATTTCAATTCAAGATGTTTTTGAAAGGGAACGAACTTTGGGGTCATATTAATGGGACCTCAAATACACCTGAAGATGCGAAAGATCTCATTGCATGGGAAATGAAGGATGCTCATATTATCTCTTGGATCTTGGGATCTATGCTCGTATTATCAGGACAATAATGCACGGAGATTTCAGTTGGAATTAGAAATTACCAACTATACTCAGGGCAACCTTAATATTAAGCAATACTATTCTAGTTTTCTGAACTTGTGGAGTGAGTACTCCGGGTTAGTGTATGCTAAAGTTCCGATGATAGCATTATCAGCGCTTTAGGAGATTTAGGCGGTTAGTAAGCGTGATCAGTTTCTTATGAAATTACGACTCGAATTTGAATAAGTTTGAGCGAGTTTATTGAATTGTGATTCGGTTCCTTCATTGGATGTGTGTCTGGGCGGACTTTTGCGTGAAGAGCATCGGCTGGCTACCCAAGCTCACATTGGAGCAGACTTCTCCTCTTCTGATGTGGTCAATGTTGCATATGCTGGCAAAGACCGGGGAAAGGGTGAACTTCAGTGTTTTTACTGCAAGGGATATGGTCATATTGTTCGCAACTGTCCTCAGAAAGTCTACAATTACTATAAGCAATCAGGGAATTTCATCAAGGGCTGTCCTACTCGACCTCTAAAACGGACAACAAATGCATTTCAAGCTGATGTTCAAGGTCTTACTGTATCTACTCCACAAGCTAGAACCAGCCACAACGCTGTTACCCCAGAAATGGTTCAACAGATGATTGTCTCCACCTTCTCTGCATTGGGCTTACAAGGAAAGGGCCAAAATGTTACTTCTCCTTGGTTTGTTGATTCAGGGGCATCAAATCATATGACAGGCAGCTCTAACTCTTTGCATAATGTTCGACACTAAACTGGTACACAAAATATTCAAATTGCTAATGGGAGTACACTTCCGATTACTGTTGTTGGTGACATTAGGTCCTCTTTTGATAACGTTTTTGTCTCTCCGGACTAATCTACTAACTTGAATTCAGTTGGTTAATTAGTCGATAATAACTTTGATGTGTGTTTCTCTCGTGTTGGTTGTCTCGTACACGATCAGGGATCGGATAAGGTGATCGCGAAGGGGCATAAATTCGGACGATTGTTCCCATTACACTTTACTATTCCTACTGCTGTATCATTGGCTTATTTTGATGTTGGACTTAAATATGACATTTGGCATAAACGATTGGGTCATTCCAATGCTTTAGTTTTATCTCTTTTGTTCAAAAGTGGTATTTTTGGTAATAAAGATAAGACTCGATTTTCTAGTTTATCTTTTTAATTTTAATGTTTGTAAACTTGGGAAAAGTAAGATTCTTCCATTCCCAACTCATGTCAACCGCACTAATAAATGTTTTGAGATTATTCATAGTGATGTGTGGGGCGTGACACCTGTGACTTCACATGCTCATTATAAGTACAATAAGTTGGTTTTACATACTTATTTAGGTCACAAAATATGGATTATTG
>CAIGRB010008673.1:11843-76919 GCA_903798255.1 Fraxinus quadrangulata
TTTTAAAGTTCATATTCTCTTATTATTTCTTCAAAATCTATAAAGGTTTGACAATTTATAATATCTAAATCTATTTTTTCATTTTCAATTAGTTGTATAGGGGTCTTATAATTTAATCTTATATTTCTTTTTTCTAGTTTATCTATAAGGTTTTGTATGTTTTCAATCATTATAGTTCTAATTGGTCATTTAATAAAATTTTCAGATATATTATTTTTAAAATATTTTAAAACCTCTTGGGATGCATATAATTGGCTTATAAATTCTTTTTCTAACTTTTCTTTCCTTTTTTCTTTTATAAATTTTTTGATTTTATATGGACCTCTAGTACCTTTTGGTTTTTCTATTTTTATTTATAAGTAAAAATAATGATTAAAATTTCTTTGGGTTTTAATAGAAACTTTATATATAATATGATGATTAGTGTACAATTTATATATTAGGGATATTTTTGATAGTTTCAAAAGTTTAGAAAAATTAAAGGCCATTTTTGAGTTATGAATTTGTGATAAGGTTATTTGTATGTATTTCCTCGGATAAGTGGCCTATTATTTAGTGAAAATTAGTGAGTAAATACTCACCCAAATTTACTTCCCATTACTAATTATGAGCTCCGCTTGGCGTACAGAAGTGACTTTCACAGGAGTTTTACAGAGGTGATGTGGCAACAATAAAAAAAAATGAGGAGTTTTACAGAGGTGATGTTATGTGGAATTTACTTTCATTTCTCCCCAAATGGGGAAGCCCTTCAACCTCTCTATTCCCATCTCCCTTTCCTCCATTCACACCAGTGAGACTACACGAACGGAATCATCTCCATCTTTGGCCAGATGCAAAATCAGTGAAGAACAAAAAGTAGCAACCGGACCCACAAGTTTTTTCCGAAATCGAAAATTGCCCAGCCATAGCCATGCTCCGAACTTCCACCGCCGCGAAGTGACCACCATAGAACTATCCTCCTCCCGTCGGCACCCGACGACAATTGAGGAAGACACCTCTTTGCATATACACCCGTTAAGTAAGTGTTTGACATCTAATTACGGAGATGGGTCATAAATAATTTCTAAATAATAATAGCAGTCGGACCCAGAAGATTTGCCAAGCATGCTCAACACTCTTGCTCGAATAACCGAGAAACGTGACGTCGACGTTTCATTGAATGTGACATTCCACAAGGGAAATGGAAGTTTGGAAGGGAATGGGAAAGGAACGAGGCGGCTTGATTATTAATATTTCCGTCAATGGATAATTCAAGTTCTATTTGTAATTGAAAAAAATATGTAGCTTAACCATGTATTTTGTGTCGGATACTGCAGGAATTTACTGTAAATGCATTTTATGTTTCTTCCTTACATATTATCGATTCTATTTCCGTTTTCATAAATGAGGAATGCTAGACATAAGGTTGAAGTTCCCTTTTCATGGTTGAAGTTCTTGTACTTTGTTTATGAATTCTTGAAAACAAAGTAAATATTTCGAGTCAGCGGTTTCATTTTGCCATTTGCATTTTCCTAAATTATGAACGGTTACTCTACCCTTTGGAAACAGGAGGCGGATGGGATGCTAACCAGAACTGGGAAGATATTTTGTATCTTGGGAAACAACAGAGACTAGGACTAGAAGCTTATTCCAACTGAGGGTAAATGGGAGCTTCTTCCATTTGAGGTTTCATTTATGTGCTAAAATGTGAAAGATATAAGCTGTTTTTTGCTGAACATAATGTAGTTTTTCGTAATACAATGACTGGAATTTATGTGGTAGAATGAAATCAATTGGGAAAAAAACTAACTTTATTGAACACTCCAAAGCTCGACTATAAATACAATGAGACAAATAGGTGGACCAAAACTATTACAAAAATAGTCACTATGTTATAGCTGCAATCAAGAGCCATTGTGTAAGTGGACCAAAACTACCACAAAAATAGTCACTAAGCAAAAATCTTGTGTGCAATTGGACCAAAACTAATTAAAAAATAGTCACTGAGCAACAATCTTGTAAGTGGACCAAAACCGTCCATCACAACGAAATGGACACCATTCATCCATTACAGTAGCACCAAGAAAATTTATTTCCAATCATTGCAAGGCATTCCAGCTGAAACAAATTGAAAGCTCCGGGGCAAACACCGTCTAGAAGACTCAGGAGGCAGTCCAGAGTGTGGCTCGAAACAGAGAGTGATGATGATGACTTGTTTGTCGCGTAAACTCGATATCAACCCCATCGAGCCTTAAAAAGGGTGACTTGCCATTTGCTGTAATTTATACGTTGAAGTTTGGAAGAGCGGGCTTCGGGGTTTAGAGTGTGGGCGGTGCCGGTTGGTTAGCTGCCCGATGGAGAGGACGGGTTCGAAAATGGGTGTAGTCGTTGCTTGGATAGCTTGGTGAAAGACCGGTGGAAGAGTGGGCTTCGGGGTTTTCAGTGTGGCCGGAGGTACGACGCCGGTTGGTTAGCCGCCGATGGAGAGGATGGGTGAGTAAATGGGTGTAGTCGTTGGTTGGAAGAGTTTAGTGAAAGAGGTGAACTGAATAGGTTCCTGCTTTAATTCACCCATTTTTTGTTTTGTTTTTATTTTTTTTGCTTCCACCTCACCATTTTCAAAATTTCTGTAAACCCTCTGTGAACCCATTTCGGTACACCCAGCTTTATTCACTAATTATTGCATGCTCGCCAAATCATAAAAGATAACTATTTCCTTACTCGTCTATCCAATTGTTCATCTGTCCATCACCCGTCTTATCACCGTCACCGTTAACTAACAAAATATGCCACGTGACGGATGGAAATGAGACGGATTGCGATGTGGATTTTGTTGCTCCTCTTGACTATAAGGAAATTGAAAAACCAGAAAAAATTAGAGAGAATGCTCCAGAAAAAGTAGAAGACGAGGAGATTGAAGAATAGACTAAGCCATTGTTTGGGTCCATTTTTTTCATCAGAAACTATCAATTTTTCAATAAAATAATTACGTAAATTCAAAAAAAATTCTTAATTTTTTAACTACATATTCTTCATCATAGCACCTTCACAAAATGTATTTTTTGAAAAAAAAATATATAGGGCTCAATCTAACTATGTCAACGAGCCTAGCCGAACCCGAAAAAAAAAAAAAAGTTGGAACTTGACTCAATCTTTTTTGGGCCAGACTTTTTTCTGCCCGAGTTGAACAAAGTCCGACCGAGAAAAAAGAGGCTTGGCCCGAGCTGGGTCGGGCCGGGCCGACTTGTATATTATTAAAATAATAAAAAAATAATTAAAAAAACTGCCCAACAGACAGCTAAAATAGCTAACTACTAGACAGCTTTTAAAAAAATTATTATTATTTTTTAATATACGGGCCAGCCCGAGCCACTCTGACCAATGCCCAAAATGGGGTTCGATCTCGACCAGTTTTTTTGCCATCCCTAGTTCAATATCTAAATTTAGCCCATATTTGATGGCCATTATTTTGAAAAATGGTGTTTTGAATAATATTTTTTAAAGTACGTGGTCAAAAATTATGAAATTTTTTTGAATTTAAGTGTAAAATATTTTATCATGTAAATGAGGTTGAAAATAAATATGAGAATAAGTTTTAAAATGATGATTGTCAAATGAGGCTTAGGCCATTCACGGGCAAGGGAAGATGCTTGGACAAGAAATCTGTAGAGGTAAAAGTGCCTAGCAACAAGACGCAAGAGAACAATGCGGGGACCACCAGTAGCAGCTTCGGCGAATCAGGAGCGGTTGTGGCGGCGAGAAATCTGGAAAGCTTGTTTTTATTCTAACGGCGTGTACACATTATCATATGAATTGAGGGATGGCTTCAAATTCAAAGAGGAAAGGGCAAGAGTTTCAAGCTTTTACAGCATGTACTAGGAAGTGGGTTAATTTAATCAATGATCATTAAAATTTGTTATAGATTATCACTTGTTTATCGAAATTCAAAAAGTTACTATATACTCATTGAATTTTGCTATATATTACTACTTGCTCATCAAAATTTAAAATATCACTCGTTGCCTATCCAAATTTAAATAAAGTTACACATTAATCACCTGTATCATTTCCATAATTGTTACATATAGCAAAATTCATTGAGCAACGAGTGACTTTGTTCAAATTTAGGTGAGCAACGAGTTAATTTTTTAATTTCAGTGAGTAAGTAGTAATATACAATAAAGTTCTGTGAGTAATTAGTAACTTTTTAAATATCGATGACCAAGTAGTAACTGTAGCAAAGTTCAGTGGCCATTGATTAAATTAACTCACTAAGAAACTAACAATTGGTTCGATAGTTACGAACATTAGGCCTTATACAACATTTTTATTTAAGAATGTAAAAATACATCCACCACTTCTAGTATCTTACTCTTTAAATACAGACTTTTTATTCCATACACAAACACGTCACAGACACAAGCTCAAACTCAAACTCAAACGCAAATACATCAACAATGGCAGCAGCCATCGCCACCCACCACTAGCAGCACCACTATCGCCCACATCATCACCACAGCAAACACACAAGTCGGAACCACGAACCTCCAGCACCTTTGTCGGCACTATTATTCACTATTGCCACCCCCCTTAGAAATAAAACCTTCGAAATAGAATTATAAATAATCTCATCGCGAGAAATTACAAATTCTATTTGATTTGGGATGGACAATTACAATTATATTATAATTAAATAATACGAGGGCCTATTTGACTTAAATTTTTGGAGAATAGATTTCGTGAAAATTGATCTTTTTGGAGAATATATGGTTAAAAATAAAATAAAAGATAGGAAAAAATTTTGGTCCGCATACAAAATTATTTTATTGAAATAATGTGTAATTGAAAATAAGTTTTTTTTTTAACGAGTTTTAAAGAATCTATACCAATTTAATTGTCTCATTAATCACAAAATTTAGGTTTGTGTCTTCGATTGCTTACCACAGTTTTAGATGTCAAATTTTGGTCACTAAACTTCTCAAAATGTCAGATGTTACACACTGGAATGACTTTCGTTTTGCAGCTATACCAAAATAGCTGATGTGGCAAACTGATTGCATAGTTGACGTCTAATCACTAAATTGATGCCTAGTCAAGGAGAAATGTCTTTAATTGCTCACTATACTTGGGCAGACATATTTAATTGCTCACTATACTTTGACATACGTCTTTGATTGTTTATTATACATTAACATGATCAAATTTTGATAACTAAATTTTTTCAAACTAACGCTATGATTAGATGAAAATTAAGAAATTAGTAGGGACCCTCAGGAACACGCATGTTTTATGAATTTATAATTAGAATAACTTGAATGGTTCAACATTCTCTTTTTGTAAGGAAGAAAATAATATTAAAATCAAGAAAAACAAAATGAAAAATATAAATTGCAGTGCAACTAAAGCTAGTAATTACATTAAAAAAGTTAAAAAATATATATATGATGTTGGAGCTAATGATTACATTAAAAAACGTCCATAAAAATTTCAAAAAACATGATGTTGGAGCTAATACTTACATTTAAAAAATATCTACAAAAAAATCAGCACATTTCCCACTCCGAAGAAGCCCCAAGTGCAGTGTGCAAGGATCTGAGGAAGTGAGGAGAGGCGTCTGCTCCAGATTTTTTAATTGATGCATATATTTTTTAATGTAATTATTAGATCCGGCATCGTATTTTTTGGATTTTTTTTTTTTTTTGGATATTTCTGAATGTAATTAGTAGCTTTAGTTGTACCATGATTAATATTTCTCCTTTCATCTTTCTTTATTTTAACATTCTTTTCTTTTCCTTCTAAAATTCTATCAATTGGTGTTTGCATACCAAATACTATGAACCAATCATTATATTGCAAGAAGAGAATGTTGAATCAGTCATAAAGCAAGCGTGTTCCTAAAAAAGTCCCTAATAATTCTTAAATTATCATATCATCCCGACGTCATTTTGAGAAGTTTAGTGGCAAAAACTCAATCACCTTAAAGTATAGCGAGCAATCAAAGAAGTCGTCAAGATATAACGAGCAATCAAAGAAGTCGTCAAGGTATAACGAGCAATTAAAGACGTCATCAAAGTATAATGAGTAATCGATGACGTCTTTCTTCATGATTGGACGTCAACTATGCAATCTGTCTATCACGTCAACTATTCCATTACAGTTATGAAATGGAATTTATTCCAATAAATAACGTCTGATATTTTGAAAAGTTTAGTTGTCAAAATTCGACATCTAAAACGATAATGAATCAGAGAAACCAACTTACATTTAGTGATTGTTGAGATAATTAACTCATCTATAGCAAAGTATGTTCCTTGAATAGCCTCGATTTGATTTAAATAAAAATTATAAAAATTGATGAAAAACGAAATATGGCTCTAATGTGTTCTCATTCGACAACCTTTGTTTATTTTTAGACAACAGTCTTGCTACATGTATACGAAGTTTGACACTGTTATGATGTGCCAATTTTTTATACATTAATTGTAATAATACTTTAAATAATTAATGGTTCAAATTTAGACACATAATAACAAAGAGTGTGTGACACGCTTAATTCTTATATGTCAGTTTTTTCACCTTTCAATCCGCAGCAACAAAATGAACAGTTGCGAGGGAGAGTCAAGTGAGTTGGACCGTTGACTTGGCTTTTTGACTCAGTTGAGGACACGACTTTTGTTTCTATTCTAATTTTTCTATAGATTGATTGGTTAGACCAATCGTCACGTCATGCATTTTGAACATCCGAACCCTACCTTGAACTTCTCCCTCTCTCTAATTTCACACTAGTCCTCAATCTTTAGCTCCTATTCAAAAGTCGTCTCTAAATTTGAAATCTAGATTTTCAAATCTCCAACCTTTAGTACGTTGATCGTCTTAGACATTATTAGCAACACAATAACTTTTTAAATAGGAACTCCCAAAAGATCAAATTTATCGAAGATGTTGGTCGAGTTTGAGGATTAGAAATAAATGACATGGTAATAGGCTCGAAAAATTGGGCACTAAATCTGCAATTTTTTCGTGTAGGCATTCAAGTGATTTGTCATACTTTTTTTTTTCTTTTTCTTTTACCTAGACAGCTAGACTAGTAAAGTTGGGTTGAAAATTGACTCCATTTTCCAAATATGAAACGTATCAATTCATTCAACCAAATAGTACCTAAAAATTTCTTTTGATTTTTTAAAATCAATTTTTAATAAATTGGAATAAAAGTAAATGATATAGCTTTTGAAGCCTAATAGTTACTTTTTGCCTGTTCATTTAATTTTATCAAAGTACTCATTTAAAAACTCTTTTGAAAGTGAACTCTTTTAGAAATTAATTTTCAAACATTAATTAATGTAGTTTTTTCGAAAAATTCTCCTACATGAATAAAAGTCCTGACAAATGACCCCTAGCCCCTGTTTGGCCCCCATTTTGGGGCGTTGCAAATTTTTGAAATAGTGATTGATGGAAGAATGTGCGGTAGAAAAGTAATGAAAAGTTTTAGATTTGTGTATAATATTATTTTATTTGATGAATGTGCAGTTGAAATGAAGAGAGAAAAAAATTAATGTAATGTAATGAAAAAAATAAGGGCCAAACGGATGTGTGGCCGAAAAAATAATAAAAACTAAAAGTCCCAAAAAATGTGTGTTAAAATTAAAATTTTATCAATTTTTTTAGCTAAACCAAACAGGAACATTGTTATGTCTCAATAATAGTTATTTTCTGGAAGCTTTGCCCCGAAGTTCTCATTTTATTAAATGAGTTTTAAAATGTCAACATTATGAAGATGAATAATTCAAAATCTTACACGTTGATTAATGTTTTTGTATTAACTATGACGCAAGATTATACCCTTAAAAGGAATAAATAACGAATAATGATATTTATCATAATGATAAATTATCGGTGATATGACAATTTATATGAAATAATAAGATTAAACAGTTTAATTTATATGAGAAAAGGGAAGAAAGATAAAAAAATGTAAGAGATAATAGATTGTCACATTACCGATGATTTATCATCTATCATTACTCATAAATAACATCTTTTGTCATAAAAAAATTATTTAACAATTTAGAAAGTCAGCCTAATCCTTTAATCAGCGTTCAAAAGTATTACTACTTGCTTTTGAATAATATCTGTTCAGAAAGAAAATATTGGTAGTCCGAGTATTTAAATTTTATTAATTGTTAATTGATCGTTGATTGCAGGTCTACTCCACGGTTTAAGAGCATGTTTGGCCAAAGGTTAACAACTCTATAATTTTACTTATAAGGGAATGAGTGAATCTTAAAATAAATATTTATGGCCAAATTTAGGGGGAAAAAAAAAAGAAAAAGAGTCAAATACTTGTTCTCCTTTGAAATAAGACTTTTTTTGTATCTATATAAAAGTAAGAACTTATTAACTTATCGGTATTAATTAGAAATTAAGAATTACTTAAAAGTAAAGTAAAACTTCTAAATTTAGCCATACATAACCTATATTTTTTCTTGCATGTGACCACCGAAAGATCCAGTGAGAATATAAGACTTTGATTTCCTTCCCTTTGAACAGCCGTAATCTCTTACCAGAATATGTAATTATACTGCATTTTCTTCTTCATCCACACATTTTTGTTCTTATTAGTTCAATCCTCCTCCATACTTATAATTTATGACTTATTTTCTTTGTTAATTTTGCATTTCAGAAACTTATGGAAATTAGTACTGTTGAAGTCCCTGAGTATTTCATCTGTCCAATTTCTCTACAAATAATGAAAGATCCGGTAACAACAATGTCAGGGATCACCTACGATCGAGACAGCATTGAGTACTGGTTATTCAAGAATCACAACACGATCTGTCCAGTCACGAAACAGCCTTTGCCAACAGATTCAGATTTGACTCCAAATCACACTCTCCGCCGTCTGATCCAAGCATGGTGCACTGTGAATTCTGCAAATGGTATTGATCTGATTCCGACGCCGAAGCCTCCACTTAGCAAATTTTATGTGCTGAATCTTGTTAGAGATCTTTGGCTCCCTAATTTGCAAGTGAAAACACTTCAAAAGTTGGAAGGAATCGCAGTGGAGAATGACAGAAATAAAAGTTACATGGTGGAAGCTGGTTTAGTTAAGGCCTTAATGTATTTTATTATATCATGTCATAGGAAACGTCAAACAGAAGGTTTAGAAGAGGCTCTAAGTCTGTTTTACCTTATTCGAGGTTTATTAGGCCAAGAAAAGACATCCTTATCCCAGAACGAAGAAATCGTCGAATCTTTAACGTGGGTTTTAGGTTTCGATGGGGTTCTTGATCACGTATCCCTGAAAGTGCACGCAGCATATGCACTGAAATCTGTTACCAAAAAGGCGAATACGAGCGTGCTAGCAACATTGAAGCCAGAATTTTTCGAGAGGATTGTTCGTGTTCTACGGAAAGGTATCTCACAGCAAGGAATCAATGCACTTTTACATGTTATTCTAAACACTTGTCCATGTGGGAGAGATCGGATAATGATGATCGAAGCCGGGGTAGTTTTCGAGCTCATAGAGCTTGAATTAAGAATCCCAGAAAAGAAAACCTCAGAACTTATACTGGGAATCTTGTTTCATTTATGTTCGTGTGCAGATGGAAGGGCTCAACTTCTGAATCATGCGGCTGGTATTGCAGTAATCACAAGGAGGATTCTTAATGTTTCAAACACCGCAGATGATAGAGCCATTTTGATTATTACATTGATCTGTAAATATTCTGGAACTCTTGGAGTACTGCAGGAAATGTTGAGGGTTGGAACTGTAGTGAAGCTGTGCATGGTGCTGCAAGCAGATTGTGCCTCACATCTAAAGGATAAAGCAAGAGAAATCCTAAGAACACATTCTGATGTGTGGAAGGATTCTCCTTGTATTGATCTTCCCACCTTAACAAGGTACACAAGGTGATCAATATACTAAATAGTATTGAAGACCGAAATAAAGTTAAAAATTTGTTCATTATACTGTTCTTTGGGCTGAACATTATAGTCATAATTGGACTGAAATTGATTTAGTTTGATCATTATGATGTTGGAATTTAATTTGTCACATGAGTCTGTAATTAATTGTGTGTAAATGTTATATTAAAGTTAAGCACAATTAAAGTGATCTAATAAAAAATTAAAATTATAGATTTTGAGCATCTCAATAAAGTGTGGGCCTAAATATGTGGAGAGACAGAATATATTAGAGTTGTATTAGACGATAGACCGAATACATATGAAAATATAAATTATGACTCCCAATTCATATGCGATTCTCATTCATTCCATTGTCTCAACACAAGAATATAAAAGAAAATATATTAAAGAGGAAGATTCAAAATCTACAATCAAGATAATGGAGCAAGAAATCAAAGTCAAGAATAAGAACTCAAAAATCAAAATAAGCAATATCCAAGAATAAATATTATGAAATCAAATATAAAAAGATTGTAGTTGATCTTCAAGATTCAAAATCTAGAATTAAGAACTAGTATTAAAGAATTATTCCCAAAATCTAGAAATGTTCCATATTTAATAATTCTCTTGGTGATTTGACTGGAGAATCTTGACAATAAAGTATTTAGTTTTTCAAATTCTTGAAATTTTAAGTTTTATAAAAATCTAACACATGATCCTTTTTTCATTTATTTTTTTCCCTTTTCTCTGGATGACTACTGCTATATATAGTAAGAAATTATTTTAATTTATTTCCTCTATGTAACAATTAACAGGGATAAGATTTTCTACAATATAGTGTTGTATATAACCGAAAATATGTGGCTTTTACTTTTCAACTCAAACAAACTTTTCTATGGTATTATTTTTGTTATCAGTGTGAAGAAAATTAGTAAAAAAATTGAATATCTTGTTCAATTATTGGGTTTGTTTAAAATAATTCTCATTTACCTCTGTTTCTCTGGTTTTTTTTTTTTTTTTTGCTTGGCAGTGAGAATTTTGGGTATATTTAAGTTTTAATATAAGCAAATTTGGGTTGAATATTGGCCTGTGATTCAGATGTCGGAGTTGATCTTTTTTTTTTTTTAATTTAATGATGATAGTATCATATTTTATCATAGCTTGGCAAACTTAAATGAAGATAATGAAGAGTTTCAGAAATTTATTGTTTGTTGAAACAAATGGACGATATGGCACAGGGCATTACTACATTATTATTATTATTATTTGCCACTTGCTATTCGGTGTCTTGACTTTGGGCAACAAGTTGTCGCAATGAGTAGCACGTGAGAATGGCCTTGTTGGTGGTAGCAGCAAATGCGATTGCCTAGTGATGCTACTAAAATCCGCACCAATATAATCTCGAGCTTGAGAATAAGGAATGAGCACGAACAATATCTTCGTTGATGACTAGAAATAAGTGGAATTGACCTTTCGGTGTCTGAAACAAAGGCGTTGAAATATGTCATCGTCTTCCCTTCGATGCTTATGTTATAGAGAAAAATTATGCATATGGTTATAAACTGAAAATTATGTAAAACGTACTTGAATAATGAATCGTGGTTCTGAATTCATAGAGGTTGGTGGTTGAATCCTAAAATGATTAAACCATTTGGAAGGCCTATCTTTATCACATATAGTGATTGAGTTACACTGTTTATTACCGCTTGGAGTTTGATATGGATTACAAGATGTTGGATATTTGGATGAGGATCAATGTATAGAGTTTTAGTCATGGAAGGACTAAAACTTTTAAAAGACACAAGATATGGGCATGAAGAGTAATATCGTCGAGGTTAGGCCCGACTCTACCAATGACAGACTAGCTGGACTAGGCCCAGCCAGTAGGATAAAGCCCAACCACGTATGTGACGAATTTGGGGAAACAATTGCTCTAGGTAAATAATTCGGGCTAGATGCATGAGGGCTTGAGTTCGGGATAGGTCTTTTGTATACATCATAGGCCCCTGTGCATCCAAATCGGAGCTTGTTAATGGGTGAACGAGCTCGCGAGATGAGGTGCAAGGAAGTTTAAACAGCTTGAGCTTGAGCAACGTCTTTGATCCTAGTGCACAGGTGGATGAGTGACACATGTAAGGTTGGGTTAAGGTCGTTGGATGGATGTCAAGTGGCTCGAGGTCTAGGGATCAGATATGATGACCTTTGGCTTTTTTCCCATGGGCCTATAAATATCTTATTTTCATTTTTTACCTCCCAACTCTCCGTAAAAAGGCAGTTCGAGCTCGGGCTTTTAGTGGGTTTGTGGGCAATCGATCTTTAAGGTAAGTGCTCGATACTTTAAGATTATTCTAATTTTAATAATCAAGTTTTGAGTAGAAATTAGAGTGAAAGCTTTTTTTCGCAGGGAAGGGGGATAGAGCTCGAGCAATTGAAAGGACTTAGTGTCGTCCCTTATTCCCATGGTAAAGCTTGTCAGTGCTATTCTTCGAGAAGAAGTGATTCTCACTTTTCCCGAACTCCATAGCATCCATAAGAACACAAGATTATAGAGGTAGCTAGTAAGTAAGGGGTAATGCCTCCCGGGCTTGGTGACAGAGTGGTCGATGCCCAAGAGAGAAAGATAACCTTTTTAGGGATTCCCTCAAGGGAGGTATGAGGTGACCTCTTCACCCCGTTATTTATTGAGGTTTTGGTCACATTTTATATGTGCCCGGGCCAGTTGGTCTCGAACGGGTGGATGATGTTAATATATATATATTTTTATAGCGTGATCTATTTTGGGATTAGGCTTATGATCGACCTCATTAAGATGGTGTACGAACTCAAAATGGCCCCGGGGCTATAACTGTTTCTCGTATACCTATCACCCTAAGGAGGTTTTAGGGCACCCAAAATGCAAAGCTCTTTCAGGGTTGGAAACAACATTTTTTTTTATCAAACCATATGACCCCGACTACCCTTTTAGCGCTAGGTGGGACATCCTAGACACTGATCGATTCAATGAGAGTCGGTCCTGTTTTGAGGCATTAGAAAATGACGGAATGGAGTTAGAGAATCTTAATCTGTTGGTGTATAAGCTCGAGCAAATTCCTAATGATGATATCCTCGACCTTGCAAATGTAAAAGGAATCGAGGGTATGACTTTTTGTTGTTCTTTTCTTTTTTAAAAAAATAGATGTTTTTCCTCGAGCTATAGATCGAGCTAATGACTTTGTGAACTTTGCAGAAATTGAAATGAATTTCACTCCAGCTAATCTTCGAGCCTCGATTTCAAGGAAGCTCCCAAGGAACTAGTTGTTTCCTAGGCTATGGGCAAGGGAAACACAATGATGAGGGATGTACCTAAAGTTTCCATCCCTGGAGGTGTAGGACTGACGTATGGGTTTAGCTCGAGTAGTAGTCCTTCCCATCCCTAGCTTGTTCAGTTATCAAAGCCTCGAGAAACTCCAGAGATCGTGGATTTGGAGGAGGATGTTGTACAAGGAAGGCATGAGAATGGTTCGCTAATATCGAGCATAGTTGCTAAGTATTCAACGGAAGTCGTGCTTGAAGAAGAGGTGAAAAACCTCAAGCTCCTGACACTTGAGGTATTTTTATTTTTATTTTCACTTATTTTTTATCTATTTATTTTTTTGCATCGACCAATGATAATGCTCGAGCTTTGTTTTCAGATTTTGAGAATTGCTCGTAGGCTGGTCACGAGGGAGAAAGCGAGTTCAGGAAAATAGTCGAGCTTAAAAAAGTAGCAAACAACAACAAGAAACATGCCAGTAAGCTTGAGCGCAAGCTTTGTGAGGCTTATGTTGATGCCAAAAAAGCCCGCGACGAGGCCTTGGTGATGAGGGATGAGGTCGAAGAAGCAAAGCTCGAACTTATCCATGCAAAGAAGAGTTTTGAAGAGTAGCTCGCTCAATTTCTTGCTCAGGCAGTGGAGGATTTCAAAAATTCTCCTAAATTTGGAAAGTTGCAATGGGATTGTGGGGCTACTTGGTACAACTATGGCCTGAAGTAGGCTCGCGCATTCTTCCGACCCTCACTGCCTGAGGATATGAAGCCCTTGATCAAGTCTTTGAGGAGCATGGACGAGCTCTACACAATGCTCAAGCTTTCTGTTACTGAGGTTGATATTGTGGGTGACGAGGATGAGCAGGATGAAGAGGTTGACCAAGAGGTCGAGGTCGGGGCTACAATGAATGAGGATACTCACGATCTAGATTAGGCTCCTAACCCTGAACCTTTAATAACAATTTTTTTGGAAGTTTTTTAGGATGTAATTCGCTCATGGCCTATTCTGGGTATCATTTTATTTTATTTTTGTTTAAGTAGTCGGCCCGATCCTAGCCATATGATAAGAACCAGTCTACATTTTGCTCACTTTACAATCTCAAATTAATTTTTCGTATTTGTACGTTTTATAGCTCAATCCCGTTATATAGTTTAACATCATGCTTTTTGACAAAAAGCTCGAACATGATAATTTTACCAAATAACTCAAACATTGTCGAGGTATATTGGTTATAGCTTGAGATTATTACTTGTACATAACAAGGCTGATGCTTGAGTTGTTTCTGATTTGATTTTAGAGATTAATCTTTTAAGCTCTAATAGTTTTAGCTCGAACTTAATACTTGTAAATAATAAGGTAGATAAGTTTTTTCCTATTTGATGATATATCTTAATCCTTTAAGCTCTAACAATTTTAGTTTAGTTATTTTCTCCAAATGCTTGAAGCCCGGGCTTTATATCTCGACGATGTAAAACACATGGATGGTGATGTCGAGTGGCTCGAGTTCATGTGGTCAGGGAAAATCTTAGAAAGTGCATACTCGTCAGTACGACTTTAGGTGTATGCCCGTGGGCACGACTTTATATACATGCTCATGGGCATGACTTTTATGTGCTTGCTCGTGAGCACGACTTTTCGCTTAACTCTTCTGGAGAAATATTTTGTCGGGTAATCCCAACTGCTACTCTATATAAGAAAAGAAAAAATGCATCTAGTATGCAAGCCTGATTGAAGGTAAACAAGCTAAAACTAATAAAAAAATGCATAGGACATGCAAGCCCGATTAAAAGTAAACCAGAATAAATAAGAAAAATAGAGAAGATAGGGTCAGCTACTCGTAAGAAATTTTTAGATCATCAGCATTCCAAAGCTTTGGAAGTGATCTCCCTGATTTGTCTCTTAGGTTGTATGCTCCACTGTGAACTTGTCGTATTACTTCGAATGGTCCTTCCCGGGTTGGTCCTAACTTACCAGGGGTATGGCTAGCCACTTCTGCTCTTCTCAGTACTATGTCTCCCACCCTGATCCTTTTGGGCTTAACTCTATAATTGACATATTTTGCTATTCTACTTTGGTAAGACCCTGCCTTTCTGGCGACCTGTTCACGGACTTCCTCTAATAGGTCAAGATGTTCAATAGTGTGCTCTTCCAACTCGGGGTCGAGACATCCAATGGTAGGCAAGCTAATTTCAATTGGGATTGTACCATTAATACCAAACGCTAACATTAAAGGGGTTTCGCCTGTTGCTGTCCTATGAGATGTCCTATAAGTCTAAAGTGTAGAAGGTAGTTCCTCGGGCCAAGTACTTCTAGTGTTTCCTATCCTCATTCGAAGATCTTACAGTATGATCCAATAGGTTACCTCAACTAATCCAACTTTACGGGTGCAAAACTGATGTTAAGCGGTGTTGTATCCCGAGTTTGTACAAAAAATTCTGAACTAAGAATTATCAGACTGTCGTCCGTTATCAATTATCAATACCTTGGGTATGCCAAACTAGCAGATGACTGATCTCTAAATGAAACCTCTGAGCTTGGGCTCAGAAATTATTGCTAGATGTTCTGCTTCTACCCACTTGATAAAGTTATTCTACTGCTATAGCAGCGAACTTCAATTGGCCTTTTGTAAGAAGAAAAGGCCCAAAGATGTCTACACCCCACTGTTCAAATAGAGTCGTGTAATGAATATGAGTAATGTTTTTAACTGATAAGTGGATGACATTGCCACTTATTGCATTTTCTGACGTACTTTGCTGCATCTTTCTTCATAATAGGCCAATAATATCCATACCTAATCAATTTAAAGGCAAGAGCTTATGCTCTTTAGTGGTTTTCACATATTTCCTCATGGACCTTAACTAGGGCTTCGATCGATTATATTGGTCTAAGGCTCTGAGATATGGAAGAGTAAAGCTCTTGCGAAATAAAACTTCAGTAATCATACAATACCTTGGTGCTCTTGACCTATTACTTCTAGATGCTTGATGGTCCTCTGGTAGTTCCTTGTTAGTTAGAATGTTGATGATAGGGTCTATCCATGATGGCTTATAGTAAACGTTTTTGACGCTCGACTTCTGATTTATGCTTGGTTTTGTAACCATTTTGATGTGGACTGTCCTATCAAGGTCATCAACTCCCATGAAAACAAGTCTGGACAAAGCATCGGCATTACAATTGTCAACTCGAGCTATTTTTAAGATTTCACAACTTTTGAAGTGCCATTGTAGATCATGAACCTTCAAGCAGTACAAGCTCAATTTTTTTTCCTTTTTCCTTTCAAATATGCCATCAATTTGAATGATGACTAACTATGAATTATTGAAAATCTTGATATGGTCAAGCTCGAGGTTGTAAGCGAGTTCCAAAGTTATGACAAAGACCTTATATTCTACTTCATTGTTAGTAGCTTCAAATTTGAACCAAAGTGCACACTGAATCTCCAAGACTTTGTCAAGGCTGTTAAGTATAACCCCTATGCCCGAGCCCGAAGAGTTTGATGCCCCCATCAACAAAATTTTTCCAAGTTTTGATGTTCGAGCTCGGGTCTTTCCCAGCCCTCGAGGCCTTGGAATGAGTATCACTATGAAGTCAGTCGGTATGTGCTTTAATTGAAAGTCTGGATTTGAATTCTATGTCAAATTCACCAAGCTCTATCGTCCATTTCGATAACCTTTCAGATACGCCGGACTTCTAAAGTGAGTGCATTAATGGTTGATTAGTGAGAATGACAATGGAGTGAGACTGAAAGTACTACCACAATTTTCATGTAGCTACAACTAAGGCAATAGTTAACTGCTCTACTAATGTATATTGAGTTTCAGCGTGATGAAATACTTTGCTCACATGATAAATCCGTTGCTAGATCTTGTTGACCTCTTTCACTAATACCCCGCTTACTGTATTTTCAGAAACTGTCAAATACAATAACAAGGTGTCACCAAACTCTGGTTATGTAAGAATTGAAGGTATAGCCAATATTTGTTTGAGCTCCTGGAAGACTGACGCACATGCTTCATTTGAACTAAAATTTTGGTTACCCATTAAAGCTTTGAAAAATGGAAAGTTATTTTGGAGCTGCAATCCGACATGTTAACTTCTACACGTCTTTTCTATTTTTAGGTAAATCCATAGATGTTAGGGCCTGTATTTTATCAGGGTTGGCCTCCATTCCCTATATGCGATCATGAAGCCCAAGAAATTTCTTGATGGCACACCGAATGTGCATTTAACTGGATTTAGTCTCATTTGATACTTTAGTAGTGTAGTGAATACTTCCTCAAGTTCTTAGATGGCCGTCTACATGTTTGCTTTTTACTACCATGTCGTCCATATAGGACTCAATATTCTTGCCAATTAAGTTAGCAAATACCTTATTGATAAGCCTTTGGTATGTTGCTTGTGCATCCTTTAATCCAAACGGCATGACCTTGTAACAATAGATGTCAAAGTCAGCCATGAAAGACATCTACTCTTGATCTTCCTCAACCATGAGGATTTGATGATAACCCATCTATAAATTGAGGAAACTATATAATTTATGGTTTGATGTGATGCCCAAGAGGTTATCAATCTGCGGTAAAGGGTAGCTATCCTAAGGACATGCTTTATTAAGATGGGTAAAGTCAATGTATACACACCACTTCCCATTGGTCTTTTTAACAAGAACAACATTCGTGAGCCAATTTGGATATTGAACTTCCTGAATGAATTGAGCTTTAATGAGCTTAATGATTTCTTCACGAATAATCTCATGCCACTCAAGTGCAAACTACCTTTTTTCTTTATTTAACTGGTCTAGCTTTTGAATTAACATTGAGCTTGTGAACTACGACCCTAAGGTCAATCCCAGACATGTCTTCCACCTTCCATTTGAAGTCATCAATGTTGTGTGAAAGATAGCTAATGAGTTCAGCCCTGAGTGAAGCTTCAAAGTCTCGATCGACAGTTACTCTCCTTCCTGGCTCGAGTTCGACCTCTACTAACTCCTCCACAGAGGGCTAGTCTCTTATGGTGCTCAAGCTAGGGCTCAAAGGTTGACAACTGCAGGACATCGTTATTTATTCCTCAAACATTAGTGACATAGCACTGTGTTACAATCGTTTACAACTCCTATACCGTTATTTGTAGGAAATTTCATGGCAAGATGGATACAATCGCTCTGATCTTATTTACTGGAGGTCTTCCAATAATGGTGTTGTAATCTATAGGGGTCGAAACTACATGGAAGGTTATGATATGTGTCACTTGTTAATGACTTGTGCCAAGGATTAAAGGAAGCTCAACGACTCATTCAGGAATGATGACTTATTTCCCAAAGCATTGGAGGGGAGCCTTGACTTGCTTGAACTACTCAATCGAAATCTCCATCTTGCTATAGGCCTCGTGATATAGTACATTATCTGCACTCCCATTATCCGTCAATATCTTTTTTACTTCAAAGTTGGCCACAATAGCTTTCATGACCAATGCATCATCATGAGGATATGACACGTCTTCTAAGTCCTTTAATTCCATCTCGAATTGTTTTGGATAGTTTAGCAAAATCCATAGTAATTGATCTCGAACTCGAGGTCATGTGATGTATGCCAGAAGTTCTAACATCACCGTTTCCAGGAATGGGACGAGGGGGTCGAGCTCGAACGTCTCCATAAGACCCCATACGGTTTGACTTTAGATGTTGATTTCTTTGATTTAGCAGTTGTGTTGGCGTGGTATCTTGTTGACAGGGCTCCTCAAATGCTCCAAGAACAACGACTATTGGTGGGGTGTTGGTTCTCTTGATGATTCCTCCTTCGGATCTGAAGGATCTTTAGCTGGTGGCTGATTTGGAGCGGGTGAGCTTTGTTCGCTATGAAAGTGCAAATCGAAAGTACGCGAGTCACGTTCAAGTAATAAATTGGACTTTTTGAATTTTTGTCGATCCCTCAAGAAATGTTTACTTTTGATTACATGACTTTAATCAATTTAATTTTAATAATAAAAACAAACACAATAAATATTTTGATTTTGAAAATAAAGAAAATTATCTAAAACTCTACAAAATAAGAAATCATAAACACCTGAAAATTTTGGAAGAAAATGTGGTTGAGATTCATGGTTTAGTTTAACCATCGCCTATTTAATTTTTCCACTAGACAATTAACAAATTATTCGTTACAATGTTAGACCCGACTTTCTAATTTTAGGTAATTACCTCTTTCGAGGAAAATTAATCCTAATTGATTAGTTTAACCTACTATATTTCTATTTTGATTAAAACCAAACAACTGCATTAAATCTTTATGAAAATAGTTCAATTGATCACCTAGGATTAGAGGTATATCTATGTCCCCTACACAAACCTAGGATTTCTACTATTCGGTCTAAAATACATAATCTTCTCTCGAACAATGTACAAATAACTAAACACAATAATCTATTAGCCATACAAATGAAAATGCAAAAATAACAATTGTAAAAACACATGAAAATAAGTATTTAAATATTAAAAAGCAAATATTGAAATTAATCCAAGTTAGGTTAAATTTCATCGACAAATCCCAACAATAAAACTTAGATCATGTTATAAAATGATAAAAAGAAGAATATTCCAAACAATACATTTCAAGTTTGACAAAATAATGGAGTAAATACAAGGTTATAGATAAAACCATTTTTTGTTAGATTTTTTAAGATGAAAATTGCTTGCTCTTGATTTTCCCAAAGCCTTGCAAAATTCTTAGATATATTCTCTTTGTACTCTTGATTTTGCCTTCAAAATTACAAGTAAATCAAAAGAAAAAGAAAAGAAAAATAGAAGAAAAAAGAGAGAGAGAAAAAAGAGAGAACGAAGAAGATGCTGAAAATTGACTCCCAGGTTGCACGGTTTCACACTTAAAACCTAAAAAAAAAAAAACTATCCAAAAATTCTAGCTCAAGTACCTGAAATTATAGACAGCAACAAAACGGCCCCGCATTTTCAAAAGTGGTGTCTAGGCACTAGTTCTCCGCCAAAATATCAGTTGGTTTTTTTTTTCCTTTCATCTTGCAGCCAAGTTCCCTAGATAATTGCACATCAGGTCCCCCAACTTTGATTTTGTACAATTTGGTCATCAAATCTTGACTTTTCTTTTAATTACGCTCACCATAAAATTGAATCCAATGTCCTTCAACTTTTGACACTTACCCATTTTGGTTCCCAACTTCATAATTTTGTATGTGTTTCGTTCATTTTCACTTCCTTTTGCCTTGTTTTCTTTCCGTTTGGGGTTTATCACTTACAAAAGCCAAAATTACCCAATTGTGAGTTGAAATACGCTATTTTCATCAATAATACGTACATGTATATTTTAAATAAGTGTGAAAAAATACACTTATCAAACTTACAGGAAGATATCTTGAACGCATGTTAACCATGGCTTTTGGAAGCGATTCCTACATACAGCCCCAATGATGCTACCAAATTCTGCACCGGTATAATCTCGAGCTTGAGGAAAATGAATGAGCATGAATAACATCTCCGTTGATGATTGGAAATAGGTGGAATTCACCATTCGATACCTGAACAAAGGAGTCGATGTGTGTCCATATTGCCCATCCGATACTTAAGTTAGAGAGAGAAATCATACATATGGTTTTAAATTGAAAATTATGTAAAACGTGCCTAAATAATGGACTTTGGTTCTGTATTTATAGAGGTTGGTGGTTGAATCATAGAAGGATTGAACCATCTGGAATCCCTATCCTTTCACATAAAGTGATTGAGTCATACCGAAATTACCTTGGAGTTTGATATGGGTTACAAGATGTTGGATATTTGGATAAGGATCAATATAGAGAGTTTTAGTCATAGAATGACTAAAACTTCTAAAAGGCATAAGATATGGGCATGAAGAGAAATATCGATAAGGTTAGGCCCGACTCTACCAAGGTCAAACCAATGGACTAGGCCCGACTAGTAGGATAAAGCCTAACCACGTATGTGAAGAATTTGGGGAAATGATTGCTCAAGGCAAATAGTTCGGGCTAGATGCATGAGGGCTTGAGTTTGAATACATCTTTTGTGCACATCACCTAGAAAAAGTGAAAACAATTGCTCATTATCACGTCATGGAGACATAGGTCATTGACTACAACGACCATTGTTGAATTTTTGGTTGGTCAAGGCGGATGGGTTTCAGTGTCTCGCGTATGTGGAGGCAAGGTATATATACAGTCGAGATGACAGGTTGGCCATTATATTTTGAGGGCCTTATGCAAACTTTAAATATGGACCTTCATGAATATTAAGTTACTGTTTGATAGAGATTTTTAGCTCCGATTTGATGAGGACCTATTTATTGGTTACAAACACTCGACCTTTGCCACCAACACCAATACCAACATTATGGTGCCACCGCCTCCACAACCAACAAGCATCCCTTCGCACCGCCATTTGCAATACACAGTACTAATAAAATCAACCTAACTACCACCAACACAACCTCACCACCATCACCATCGCCAACACCACCCCACACCACACCACACTGCCACCACCACCGTTGCCGCCAAAACGCCTCACTACCATCGCCAATACCACAATCACCATTTGCAATACACAGCACTAATAAAATCAACCCCTACTGTGTAACAAGAACTCTCGTTTTTAGATCATTGCAACCACCACAGCCACGTCGCTTAGATTAAAAATAGGAGCTCACACTTTGGAATCAACCACCATAGCCACGCTGCTCAGATCAGTAACAAGAACTCGAGCTTTCAAATCAACTACCATAGCCATGCTGCTTAGATTGGTGCCACACAGTGGCACTCAAATTAGCGCCACAATAGCATGGCTTCTTTGTGGTGGTGAGAGAGAGAGAGAGAGAGAGAGAGAGAGAGAGAGAGAGAGAGAGAGAGAGAGACATTAGTGTGGCGTGCTTCTTTTTGGTGGTGCGGTGAAGAGAGAGGAATAGATTGACGGGAAAAGAGAGACGGGAGATCAAAGGTGGTACGGTTGCATCGTCTACGCCACGCCGTGCGTAGCCCTCATCGTCAACGAGAGGATAGAGAGATGGTAAGAAAAAAAAGAGTGAGAGAAGAGAGAAAGAAGAAATTGGGAAATAATTAGGATTTGGGAGGGTATATGGTAGTTAGGTGGATATGTAAAATAACTTCTAATATTATTATTAATATTTAGAATTTTAATTATATCTGATTTTTGAAAGAAAAAATAATAACTCTTAATTATGAATTGAGATTTTGAAAAATACTTAATCCTTGTCATTTTCACTTTAAATTTTTTGCTCAAAAGATAGTCATTTAAAATATGAAATGATTGGGCTAGCGCTAACCTGAAGTGATGTCCGCCAGTCAGCTACCTCAGACCCAAAATTTTTGGGGCCTAAAAATTTGAAATTCCTTTTTTTTTTTTTGTCCAGACAAAATAAATATTTAATTGTTAATGGATAGAAAGTGAAGGACATGCATTCAAATTCCAACTAACTTGAGGTATTTTTTCATGAATAATAATGATTGAACATGTTCAAAGACATGAAAATGATGGACAGACTGTCTTAACAGCTCCTATTTGGGGGGTTTTTTTTTTTTCAAACTTTCAAATCATATGTCGACTGAGAATGGAATTTTTATATATTTTTTTATTTTCATATTTTGCACAATTTTTTTCCCTGAAATTTGAGTTTGCTTTAATCAAAACTTGATCTTTTAAATACTACATTGTCAATATTATTGCCCCATATTTTAATCTATTTTATGTCCAGTTGACTCAAATTGATTATTTTTATGTTTTTCAACAAAAAATTTCAATAAAATAAGTAATTATTGTTTAAAGATGATTTTCCTCTTTCAATGTTTGGGTGAACAATACTGTTGGACATGGGATGCTGTCCTTTAAGGTATTGTGACTCTCTTTACCAACTATACGAGGCACTGCCCACAAGGCAAAAGTTTAGGGGCCGTTCTCTTTGACCGTTTTGGGACGTTTTCTGTTTTCGATTTTTCAAAACAGTGAAAACGCGTTCTCTTTCCTATTTTCGAAAATGCGTTTTTGAAAACGAAAAAAAAATTTGTACACAAAACACAAAACGATAAAATCATCGTTTTGGACGTTTTCAAGCAAATTCCACGAAAAANACAAGGGAAACAAACTTGAAAACAAGGGAAACAAGGAACATAGAGAAAGAGAGAGAGAAAATGAGAGAGAGGGAACACGTTTTCCTTTTTTTATTTTCGAAAACCGTTTTTGAAAATGTAAAAAAGAACACATTTTTAACAATTTCAAAATACACCCCAAAACACAAAACTCAAAATGAATTCAAAACTCAAAACACAAAGAGAACGACCCCTTAAATTCTGGAATTGGTGTGTTGACATGAAAGCTACTAAATCCCTAAACGTACTTTTAAAATTGATCAAAATGTTCACAATGTTGTCCAACTGATAAAAAATAGTGTTCTTATTATTTAACTATATTACCTGCTAGGCTAGTAGTATACAAGTGATTATTGGGAATATTTTCGACTTTATTATTTGATTATAATATGAATATTTGAATATTAAATTTTTATTTATATAGTTCATGAGTTTTAATTTAATAGATTAGTTCCTAGAAAACTTGTGACTGAAAAAAAAAAAAAAAAGTTTGGAGCATACTATGATTTTTTATTTTTTATTTTGTTGTTCATAATTTTTCTCAAGCCTTGAAAATCTCAAGTACGGTCTTGGATGTGAGATTAGGCTAGATAAGAAATACACATTATATAGGACATTCTTCTGAATGAAAAATAAAATATATATTATACTCATCAATCCACCATAATATCCTCTATCAAGTAATATCCATTATAACTTATATTAAACTTTTTACACAATCTAGTACGATGCACCACTCGTCACCTTGTGGCATGTTTAGTAATGTCAATTACATGATAGATATACAAAAAAAGTTGAATTTGTATTGATAGTAGTATTCAAAACAATACAATACAATATATTACATAACATTTGTTCCAATGGGAACAAGAATTTGTCAATCTCTCTCTACCTATAAAAAACATTGACCAATTGCTTGTCAACTTTGCAGGCAAATAACACCATGAAAGAGTTTCACAGATAAAATTAATGTTTTGAAAACCGATCCTGACATTTATTCGAAAAATGGTGAAGGGTGAAAAGTCAAAAGGTTCAATCGAAATCGAACCGAACGTAATAAATAAATAAATAAATACATACATACAAACAATAAAATACTATGGAATCAATAATTTTTTGAATTCCCATATTAATAATTCAAAGTAAATCTATGTTTGTTAATGAGATTCATTATCAAGTCTACTTTAAGTTAAATTTGAAAATTAAATAAATGAAAAGAATGAAGTGAATATTACAATTTAGGTAGTTGGGATCTTCAAAATCATATATTTGGCTTAGAAAATGGTTTTGATGGACATTTTAACCTTTTATTTTTTTTTGTTATACTACTATTCCACATTGAAAGTTTATGAAAACATTTGAAAGAAATGCATTTATAATAGTACTATCTCACATTGAAAATTTATGAAATCATTTGAGAGAAGTGCATATATAAAATGAGCATGCCGTCCAAAATTCATCTATGGGCCTTTGATAATTATAGCATATGGGGCCCATTAATTAAAAAAAGTTCAATTTTTTTAAATTAAAAATTAGTAACATCGGTTCACGGTTAAATTGATCGGTTCAACTGGTTTTAAGTGATTTTTGTGTTGGTCAGTTAATTGGGCTTGATTGGCCTTTGGATCCATTCTTGGTTGAATCGGCTGAGTTGGGTCGATTTTAATAACACTGGGTAAAATATTAATAAAAGCCTAGGAATTGGAACTATTCAAATGACAGAATTAGTATTCCAAAAGTGTCATTAAGCAATTAAAAAGTTACCTCTAAGCAATAAAAGATGATAGCCGAAGGTCGTCGATGCAATTTGTCATGTGAGGGGTTGACATTTTTTAATAAAAAATAAACTTGGTCGGTCGACCTTCATATTGCTTTAAATCTCAACTCTTTGTTTTCAAGTTTCTCTAATTACTTAATCTTCTATAGACATAATTTAATATTTTTATTTTATAAACATTAATGAAAAATATTAAAAAAATAATAATAATCAGTAGAATCGCGTTCCTTAGAGAATTATTTATCTACAGTAGCATTTTTTTTATTGTCCTGATATTGAATTGTATACATCTAAGTATCATCGTTGTATTTAATATTTTATTGCAGATGTATGTCAGGCTCATTAAAAACAATAAATATATAAAACTAAGTTAGCATGGCGAATATTTTTAAACTACTTAGAAAAGTACGTTCCGCTAGTTAATTAGTAAATTGCTATTGGTAAATCATATTCATTTAGAGAGGTTAGATTGCATACAACTCTATTCATCCAATTCCACACGATTGAACTCATCTCAAAATTTATTTTTATTTTATTGTGCACATATAATTATTTATTAATATAATAATTTCATGAAATGAAAATCCTAGAGATTTTGACATTTTTTTGGTTGACTTAAACAAAGATAATAATAAATGATCAGGCAAATGCTCACAATACAAAAATTGATTGAAAAAAATCCGTGTAGTACGAGCCTGTGCCAACCTGGCTTGGTCAATATGGGCTGCCCACTGTGTGAACTGCACCGGTGGTTACCTCCTGTATTTATCAGCTGTTGTCGGTCCGGAATGAGCGTACTGCAAAGGTTAAGATCAATTTGACATGATTTTTACTTTTACTTTTTTTTATATAGAAGTACTTTTAGAAAGTCTAAAAACTCTTGTAACTGATCAAAACATTTCAAGAAAAGTATTCAGATATGTTCAAATGCAAATTTTGCCAAACGGGCCCTTATTAGAACAAAATTGGAATTTACCAAATTCTAATCCTTATCCCTTTTACTCCTTCATGGTAATTAACCACGACTTAATCATCTGTTTTAAATTTTTAAAAGAGAGAAAGTCAACTTCAGAGATGGCAACCAATAATATGCCCACAAACATACACGTAAGACTTAGTAAAGTTGTCATTTGCAAATTGAATCTTAGAAAAGTCAAAGCCCAAATTTAATTTCTTTTAATAATAATAAAAATAATAATAAATAATACTCTGTCCTTCACACAAACTGCACACACAATTTTCCATGCTTTGACTTTCACATTTTGAATCTTTCTCTCTCTTTATAGACTCATATAAAACGAAATCCTCCGAACTCCTAATCCATACAATTCCTCAACAGCTTCACCTTCTTTGATTTACTTATAGCTTACAAATTTTTTTTAACTTATTTCCTTGCTTAAAATTGTATAATCACTTATTTTTTTGTTGAGATCTTAGGTTTACCACATCTTGATTATTGTAGCTACTTCTGCTATGGATGAAATTGAAATTCCATCGTACTTTCTCTGCCCCATCAGTCTAGAGATTATGAAAGACCCTGTTACGCTCTCCACTGGTATAACATATGATCGGGAGAGCATCGAAAAATGGCTGTTTTCTCAGAAAAATAATACCTGCCCAGTGACGAAACAAGTTGTTACTGATTCAGAATTGACCCCAAACATCAATCTCCGGCGATTTATCCAATCATGGTGCACCCTCCATGGTCCTGATGGCGTCGAGAGGCTTCCGACCCCGAAAGCCCCCATCAGTAAAACCCAACTTTTGAAGCTTTTCAATGATGCCAAGTCTCCAAATATGCAAATGAAGTGCTTACAAAAACTTAGATCCATTGCTTCTCACAACGAAGCGAATAAAAGATGCATGGAAACAGCAGGCACGGCCCAGTTCCTAGCTTCGTTAATCGTGAAGAAAAACATAGAAGAATCTTCAGCAGAAGTATCAGAAGATGTGATTGAGTTGAGAAGAGCCAGTAATGAGGCCTTAAGCATTCTCCATCATCTCCAGCTATCGGTATCTGGCCTTAAATCCCTCTTGGAGAGTAATATCGAATTAATCGAGTCCTTAACAAGCATCATGCAATCTGGGAACTATGACTCTCGAGTCTATGCTGTCATGCTTCTGAAATCCATGTTCGAAGCAGCTGACTCAAATCAACCAATCAATCTTACACCCGAATTCTTCCTCGAATTAGTCGATATATTGAATGATCAAATCTCTCAGAAGGCATCAAAGGCCACATTGAAAGTTCTTATCAGTGTATGTCCATGGGGAAGAAACAGAATCAAAGCAGTGGAAGCTGGAGCGGTGCATTTGTTGATTGACCTTTTACTTGATACTTCGGACAAAAGGGCTTCTGAATTGATGCTTATGGTGTTGGATTTGCTATGCCAATGCGCCGAGGGAAGAGCTGAATTGTTGAATCACAGTGCAGGATTAGCCATTGTTTCGAAAAAGATTCTTAGGGTTTCGTCTGCAACAAATAAGAGCGGTATAAAAATTCTACATTCGATATCGAAATTCTCAGCAAGTCCTGGAGTTCTACAAGAAATGTTGCAGATTGGTGCAGTGGCAAAATTGTGCGTTGTACTTCAATTTTTTGATCGAGGATCAAAGACAAAGGAGAGAGCAAGAGAAATTCTTAAATTGCATGCAAGAGCATGGAGGAATTCTTCATGCATACCCACACATTTGTTAGCTTCATACCCATCTTGAGGTGGAATTATAATTAGGACAATAGAAATAATTAGTTTAGTTGCATAAGCTTATGTTCATATAATTAAAATTTTAGGCCAAAATGTTGTCCATATAGAAATCTCAATTTTATAAAGAAATATTGTATTAACTCTTTGGAAAGTGGAGTTTTAATGGGAAAGGTTCGGCTTCTTGTGATTTTCTTCCATGCATCAATTTTTTATTTTTTCATTTGTCATTTGAAGATTGATTCAACGACTTAATTGGAATGAAATTGAGTCGAAGTCAATCAATTTTTATTTTTATTTTTCATTATAAATTTGTTATTTATGTTTCATAACAACTGATTATTTGTAAAATGAACAGAGTTTGATTTAAGTTTTAGCTAGCCAGTTGAGACATCTCTATTGAGGTAATTTAGTTTCTCGAGTTGAATTTCTGCTATTTTATCTTACTTCTAGCTCTAAATATGAATGAAAATGTAAATACTCATTGTGGACTTCCTTATTTAGCCCATATTTTGTTCGATTAATTAATCGAATTAAATTTTAAGTCAAAGCGAACTATTAATTTTGAATACACATTTCACGGGAATCACAACTCTTCAAATACACGTTCCATTTACTTTTATCAAATTATACTAAAAAACTGATTTTCATCTCAACCAAACATGCATAATCTTATCTTTTATATTTTTACTTTCTCCTCACTACAAGAAAAATTGCTTTAACAACACGTACATGTACGCTATCGTCTTTGATTTTATCGAAAAGTAGATGGATCTGACAAAGGACCATGCATGTTACTAAAGATTGAAAGTGCATTTGGTGGTTAAAGATTGGTTTGTGAGAAACTGGGGCAGCCGTTTGTGCCTTTCTTCTTCCTCCTTGTGAGCTAAGTGAAGCAATCGCCTCTTTCTTCTCTTCTCTTCTCTTCTCTTTGTGAGCTACCACCTTCATTATTCTTTGTCTTTTTGAGAATGCTCTTTGTGAGCAACTCATCTTCAACAACCTTTATGGTATTGTTTGATTAAGTTTAAAGTTCGAAGTAATTTTATGATGTGTGGATTTAAACTAAGCTCTAACCTCTAAACGACTAAATATTTGTGGTCATCAAAGGTGTTGTATTTTGTACACATTGAAGTTCTTGTTGGTGTGTATTATTCAACATAAGTAACGGTCTTAACAAAGTTCGGACAATGCTACATTGTCAAAAATAAGCACTCTTGTCTTTGGTTCAATTATTAAGCAAAAGACAGCTGATTCGTGAAAGACACAAAGGTTTGAATGAATATTTACTTTGAATTGAACTTCATGTGTTTAATTGTTTAACCTAATCTAGAACAAATTAAAGTTCTCTCTTGAACGTGTATGCATGTGTGTCTTGGAGATTCCTGGATCTAACTATTGTTTAAAAATTCACTTATTTAAGAGTTTGAGTAAAATCCAATTTTTCCGAATCAAACATTTCATAAAATTACTTCATTTACAAATGTAGCGCCTATTTGATCCACATTTTTTAAAACTCACATTTTCTAAAACTTATTTCAACCACACATATCGTGAAATTCATAGCTTTTATCGATTTTTCAATCACATATATTATCAAATTTTATCAAAATTTACTAAAAATATAATTTTTATATAAGAGAAACAAGGGCATAATCTAATTTAAAATAATGAATTTTTTCCGGCATGAAACCTCATCTTCGGCTAACAGAAGGCTGTGGGAAGTAGTTCCATTTTCATGGAAAGTAAACAAGTAGGAAGGGAAAATCTTTAATTCAAAACGGCCCAAGTCGTCAAATTTAGGAAAGTTAGTTCTACTATATCATTTAGAGTGCCCTAAGACACTCGAGCTCGATTCGTGTTCAAATTTTAGACTTGGTTCGCCTAGATCTTTTAGCTCATGGGTCATGGGTCAAGCCAACTCTCTCTTTGGTTTTTTTTTAAATAAGCCCAGAAAGGAGCAATATTTTTAAAGAAATTATACGATAAGCCTGAAACGAGTAAAAAACAAGCGGGCTTGTGATTTCACTAGTCAAGCCCACTCGGCTCAAGCTATCACTCGTCTCAAAATAAGTTCGAACTGAGACGAGTCTGCAAGTTGACAAACAACTTGACATGTTTGTCGCCCTTAATATCATTTGAAGAACGACATCATCCATCACCTTCCAAATTAGCAAAATATGTTACATTAATATTCTTTAATCCTCTTGGTATCATACTTGTACATTCATCTCCCTTGAAATATTCATCAAACTCGTAACTTCATAAGTCTTTCAACTAAACATTTTAAACTCCATTTATCTGTATTATCAAAAAGTTAAAAGGGTAAAAATGTGAATGGTCTCCGTACTTCATACATTGTATGAATATGTTCTAAACTTAAATCGGACTTCGTTTGTTCTTCAACTAATCATCGTAAACCCCATTACTCCCTTTGTCTGCATCCGTCGTTCCAACTAAAGAAAATGATGAATTGCAGATAGAATTGCGAATGTGGACGTTAAATTTTTCCAACGTCTAACTCAACATCTAAAAAATTCTATTAATTTTTTAAAATGAATTTTCTATCCGTGTCGCATTTTTTAATCATTCTGTTAAGGACGGATTATATAAATTTTGATATATATTTTGAAATATTGGTTGAGTTGTCAAGTCAAATCTAAAATGAAAAAATAAAAAAATAAAGGAGGAAATTTTGCCATATTTTTGACAATCTAAAGATATTTTTTGAAGATGAAAAAGAGTTTTTGCCATATTTGTGACAATCTAAGGATAGGACTTCCTTTCAAAAGTGGCCATATCAATAATATTTCCAGGAGAGTTTTATTGTCACAATAATTTTAGTTTGTTGCACTACATTTTAATTGTATTAAAGTTCTTCAATTTTATACATCATAATCATGTCCCCAACTTTTTTTTTTCTGTTACCTTCTTATCCTCTGCCTTATTAATCAGTATATTTTATCCTAGATAATGGTTTCATTTATTAAATATCAGTATTTTCAAAACCTAACCAATTAATGACCCGAAAAATAAAAGGGTCAAGGATTAAAAGGTCGAACTAGATTGACCGATTGTAATAAAAATATATATATTTATGTACATATACATACTGGAAAAATACTTTATTTTCCAAATTAATTAATATAGAGAGATAAATAAACATTTATATACTTGGTTACAATTAATTTTCATTAAGCCCATTTCTAATATCAGTAGAAAATGAGACGATAAATATAAAAAAATCTTCAACAAATGATATCTTATATCATTTTAGTATGATATAATTAAATAAGAAAAATAGGGGTGTAATGAAAAAAGAAATCAAATATTGAAATTCAAGAAATTTTTTTTTTTTGCATTATTTTAATACAATTTTACAAATAAAAATAGCACATTGTTTCTAAAGTATTACCAACATAAAACATAATACAGTAAAATTTCTATAAAATAATAATATTGGGATCAAGAAAAATTATCATTTTAGAGAGGTTATTAATTTATCAATAAATGAATATTTATTAATTTATAGATCATTTTATATTTTTATAACTTGTATTATATTTTACTATAATACATGTAGGAATTTTTTTTAAAAAAAAATTAAATGTGATGAAATTGAAAATTTTATCTGTAAGCGCACAAAAAGTCACACAGATACATACATAAAAGAGAAAACATTAATGTACATGTATTGGTTTCAAAGTTTAATATCTTGGAAGATTAATTATTCACGCAATTCTGCTCTACGTTACATAAATTTTATGAATGTTGAGCACATTTTAAAGTGTCTTAGTAAAAAAGAAACGGTGATGAAATTTTCTATTGATGAAGATATTATTTAAGGGGTACTCAATATACATATCAATGATAATAATGATTCAAATGACAATTGTATTTTACCAACTATTTTTTCAAAAGAAGCATTTCAAGCAATCAAAACCTTAAATGAAAAAATATGTCAAATGTAGTATGTGTATTTCAAAAAATTAGGGATGAAGGTGAAAATGGTTTGAATGCAAAGAAAAAGCAAAAACTTTATATGCATATTTTGAAAAAGAGTTGAATTGAATAAAATGTTATCAAATAAAAAGTTTGTTAATTTGTATTAGCATGAACTTTTATGAATTTAACCAGTTATTATTTTATATAGTTGTTAGGCTTTAAAGGATCTCAAAAAAATTATTATCATATACATTTAGCGAGATTATTAATTTAGTACACTGGTTTAAATCGGGACCAAATAATTTATTATTTAAGCGAGATTATTAATTTATCAATATTTTTTTCTCATTCGAGTACGAAAGCCCTTCGCGTGGGAGGCATAGTCTGCGTGGAGCATCAGTGGTATAACGACTACAGTAATGGTGGTTGTCCGGTGGATAGGAAGAAGGTAGGAGATATGGAGAGGTTGGTGGACTTGGCCGAGGTGAAAAGAGAGCTGAAGGGGGATAAGTATGTGGGTGAATTGTTGGTGGTTTTGTTGTGGGTGATTTTCTTATTCGATGATAGTGTCAACGATGATGATGGTGGTGTATGTGGTGTTGGTTTTAAGTTGGAGTTAACATTGTATAAAGAGGGTTTGTGACCAATTATTTAGGTAATTGTAACCATAACTCTCAGATCATTGTGCATAGGTCATAGATCAAATAGTATAGGTTACAGATCATACTTCACAGATCACATATTATATTGTATAGGTCACAAATCAAAATTATCTTATCATAGATTAAAGTGCATAGGTTATTGATCAAAGTGCACAGGTTATTGATCAAAGCGCACATGTAACAAGTCATATGTCAAAGTGTATAGGTCACAAGTCATAGATTCAAGATATTTGATCATAGGTCATTGGATCGAGTCCCAGTTTACAAATTTAAGAGATTTGATCACAAGTTATTGAATTAGGTCACAAGTCACATGTAACAATTTACATGTCAAAATGCATAGGTTGAAGGTCACATATTCAAGTGATTTGATTACATAACATTGATTCAGGTAACATGTTACAAATCCTAGATATTTTGGTCACAAGCCATTGAATAAGGTCATAGGTCGCATGTAACATGTTTTATGTCAAAGTGCATAAGTCACAGATTCAAGGGAATTAGTCACATGCCATTCATTTCTCCGACCTTGGTGAAGTTGGTGCCGGTTCAGTTGGTTATACGGTTTAACCTTATAATTGTCCTCCATTTTTTTTTGTAATTCAAGTGGTTTTTAGTCATAATTGAATCAGTTTGAAGACCATTTTTTTTAATTTTTTTTTTAGTTGAATTGATCGATTTGATTTCGACAACATTGATAAGTATGTTAGGAGCGCGTAAAAATACTTAACCCTTGCTTGGTTTGTTAAAGTATATTTTGATTTAAAAAAATAATATATAAATAAAAAATGATGAATTGTTGTTGAGAATTTGATAAAAGTCGTGTGCTCCATAAAATGTGTGACTAATATTAGTAAAAATTACATCCATACCTACTTTTTAACATATCAATTTAAAAGTAAGGTATAAGATTTTTTTTTTTGTTTCAAAAATTAGGTGTATCCCACCCGCACCCATCCCCACCAACCAACCACAAACCCTAATTTATTCTTTTATCCATTCTTTAAACCACAATTACACCTATACCATAATAATTTTAGCTCGTCACCACCATTTGTCGCCACCACGCTGTCATCGACACCTACCCATCACGCACCACATAAGCAATGTCTTGATGCTATCGTTTGCAGCAGCTAGCATCAATGCTACTATTTTTGTGCTCGATGGTAGGCCATCTTTGGCGTACTGTCGTGGCCAGACACGATGCGATGTCGACGAGTAGAGAAAAGGGTGGGAGGGAAATTAGGGTTTGGACGAGGATTTATGGATCGAGCCTCTAGTGCAATTTGTAAAATTGTATACCATTGCTTGCAATTTCAAATCGAGGGTTAGTTTGCAAATGATGGTCGTAGTTGTTGGCGACGGCGATGATGGTGTATTGGTGGTTGAGTGGGATAAATAGCATTGCTGATCAATTATTTAGGTAATTGTGACCAATCAAATGAACAATTTGTGATTAATAAGTAATATGTAATTAATAAAATGGGAAATTTGTGACCTAAAAAATGTATGATTATGACTAAATTTGTAATCGTAACTCACAATTTGTGTTATTATAATTATGACCGTATGTGATTTGTGATCATGATTGTGTGACATTGACTTGTTATCTTGTGGTCAAATTTAATTTTTGAAACTTTTTAACAAGTTTCTTATTTTTGAAAGTATATCTTAAAACTATTGTAATTATGTATTTTTCTCTTAAAATTAATTGTTCACTATAACATAAACTTTTATCTGTTATAAATTAGAGAGAAAAAGAGATAACAAAAGAGAGAAGTTAATAGACTTTTGTGTTTCATTGAGAACTAAAGCCTCATATTTTACAAGGAATAATTAGGATACAATGATAATAATTTCTAGGATTGTAGGGATACAATTGTCATTCATTAATAAATTTATCATTTAAAACAGTCATCCTTAAATGAAACATTACAAAATATCTAATTGAAATCTTGATTGACAAAAAATTCGATGAGACAAAAATTCCAACAAATGAAAAAGATTATAAATAATTTGGAGTAATAAATTACTGTATCGTTGAAGTATTGTCAAGAAAATTTAGTGGAACAAAACTTGATCGAGAGAACAAGAATACAGCTACTCTCCTAATTTCAATTCTTCTATCAATCGATCAATATCTTCTATGTCAATGTCTTCAATATTGATGTATTGTACGTCAATATCTTCCAGAAATCTACTGAAATAAACCTAGATAACTATTGTAACATGATGGTTCGAAAAATAGCTCATGTTGATATATTCAGGAGTCTCATACATATAAAAGCATTAAAAGTAGTACATTATTCTTTTGAATACGCCGTAAAAGCATTTCATTAAAAATTTTGCCAGAAAAATTCAGTGGAACAAAACCTTAGTCAAGGGGGAAAAAAAAGTACAATATGTATTTACTCCTCATCGTGGTAATATCACTTGAACTTGTTTAAGGCATATTAAGAATATGTTTGATGGAGATTAAAATTAGATTTTTAGTACAAAAAATTTTTGAAATGTGTGGTTGAAAAGATATGGGACTCATAAAGATGTGGTTAATATTTATTGTTTAACTTTGGTTTAAATTAAAATCAGATTTTAATCCGACCCAAACAGACCCTAAATCTTTCAATGTAACATTAATAGTCATGCCAGAAGAATTGGTTGTAATTAAATTTATTATATGCATATCACATTTCATACATTATCACACTAATAAAACAGAGACTCGTGGTTATATCCACCACATGATAATTTATCTATTTATACAAGTCTTTGTGAAATTCATTAAGCAAAGAGTCGTACATTTCATATTACGACTTACTTTTTTTTATTTTCATTTCGCATAAGTATATACCTTTAGGTGTTTAGAGAGAAGATTCATAAACTTCAAATTTTTCTAGTAAATTCAATTTTACTAGAATCGCGTCTAGAAATTTCAGGTTTCTCTGGTAAGTTTTTTCGCATCATTTTATTTGAATAATCATTATTTCGATCGATGACGAATTTATTTTGAAATTTTTGCTACTCATAATATGATGTGCAAAAGTATTGTCAACAACATTTTTTTTTCAATTCTATATATTTTCTCATAATGACACAACTCATTGAGATATCTTAAGTTTCATTATTTCAAGTTCCTAAACCTCTTCTGGGGTTTTATAATATGTCATGTCTAAATACTCATAAAAAATATACGCTTGCGTAATTAGACTATCTTTGCTAATTGTTTCATTTTCGTTTGGAGATTTTTATTAGAATCAAATATCATCACGCTTTAAGCGTACCATAAATTTATCGAATATAATATTAACAATTGTCTTTCAGGGCGTTAATTCGAGTTTGAACACTTAAAGATGGTGTGAGATATTGTTGATCTATTTACTTAGTAAATGGATTTAAATGAATTATCTCTCGAACTTTTGGTTCGAATTATCTTCTGCAAAGATTTAGATGGTGATGCATTTGTACATTATTTTTAACTTTTTAATTCCTCCCCTTAATATTGAGAGAATTGTCTAATTAAACTGACAATCATTTTTACTGCGTTATAAAATATTACCTACTTGGGATAATGGTTCAAACTACGCATTTATTCTTGACATTCTTTACTTTTCATTTTAGTGCATTATGATGGATTAATTTTACATATACTGCACTAACAAAATAATTAGAAGGAAAAATTAGGCTCTAACCATAAGTCAATTATAACATGGAGAACTATGATATTGACATAATGCTTAATAACATTTCCTAAATAGAAATGAGAAGTACTTTGTTATCAATTAATTGGAGGCGTTTAACAAACAATATTTTTAAACTATTTATCGGCATCCCAACTAACATTTGTTAAAATGTTGAAATTTATATCCACTAACATTAACAAGACAAGGTCTTGTTTATATAATTTGAAAATTATACTCATAATATAAATAATAATTTCGCAAACATCAAGTTACGAATACCGTGCAATCATCTAGTATATTTATCAAATCTATTATATACAATAATATCTAGATGGTCAATGTGGAGGGTGACGAGGCCCATTTATCATTTTGATTAATTTTTAGAAATATATGGAATTCAATCCCTACTTTAATTAGTGAAGGTTAATGAAAAATTTTCATGAAAGAGAACAAACATCATATAGGATTTCATTGGATTAAAGAATCTTCTGGTTCTTCATTTAATGTCCATTTAAATTTTTAATTTCATATCATTATTGATCCAGTGATGGTCCAACTGGTCATATCAAATAAATTGAACTTCTGGTTCAATATAAGATATACTTCAATTATTTAGTTTGAAAAAATATGATTAAACATTATATAATTATACAATAATTAATGTCCACACGACATAAGTCATATATTTTCCTTTGAGGATAAATACAAATTCATAAATTACATATGATATATTCTTCAAACTATGTGTTATTTCGAGAGTGCGTTATATTTTATTATCACTTTTTCTAGAGCAATATATCAATATTCTCCCGAAACAGTGAAAATTATAATTCCACGCTTTTCAAGAGTAATCACGTGTTATTATAATAAATTATATAATGATTTATTGTTCAGGATTAAAAATAATAATTTACGTTAAATCATACTTAATTACATTATTCGGGATCAAGTAAAATTTAACTAAAGTATTTGTTAATAATAGTGTGCTACTTCATGAGCACGTAATATTTTTCTAGAATATCAATTATAACATTGTACTATTTCAGGAGTAATAACAAACTATTATTTAAAAATATCAATTCTTCAAGAGTATATTTTCTAATATAATGTAATATTTACAAAATTGTGCACTTCAGGAGTAAAATGTTAACATTTTTCAGGAATATTGAAAATTCATACTCTTCAAGAGTAATAGTACAATATTATTTTAAATATTGTATGTATTATTCAGGAGCAACAAATAATGCGAATATAATATTCTTTTTCAACAATATTACTATATTCTTTGGGAATGTTGATTTAGATTCTTTCATTGCATTGGAATATTGAATGAAAAAAAATTATATTCAAACAAAATATTTATCTATTATAAATTGTTATAGTCAAATAGATATATCCGATCGAATAACTATATCACCTTTTTTATGTAATTTAAACTTAAAAGAATACTCACATTTTCATTGAGCGAATTAAAAGAGTTTATTTGTAAACTCAATTAGCTACAACTTCTTGTCTTTTTTTTTTTTTATTATTATTGAAGAAAAAAATTATATCTCCACTAACTAAAAATTTGTAAGAAAAGAGAGAAATAATTTTGTTAACTCAATTGGTTAGAACTTCGTGCTGATAATGTGTTTTAAACTGAGAGGAAAAAGAAGAAAATAGAAAGAAGTCAATAGACTTTTATGTTAAAGCCCCATATTTTTATGGGAGGATCAGGGAAATAATGATAATAATTTCTAGGACTGCATGAGTACAATTGACATTTACTAATTTCTAGGATTGCATGAGTACAATTTTTTTTGTTCAATATTCATTTCCTTTCACCAGCCCTTTCCTTCATAGACATTTTTGTACCAGTTTGATGTAGTCAGTGTTTTAACGCGATGCAGTTTGATAATTACGTGTACTTGTACATATGGGCTAATGATATATCTGTACAAAAAGCTCTTCATGTTTCTGAGGTATGCCAATCAATGGGTATGAAATACATTTTCAAAGTTCTCTTTTCTTTATGAGATCATAATAGTTTGACGATGATAACCAACAAGGAACAATAAAGGAGTGGTTGAGATGTAACATGAGCATGCATCTACGTCTAGGGAAGCAGCATGGATGTTATGTGTTCGATGTCCAAAGTACTGTGGAATACCACCAGAATTTCACCCATAAGCAATGTCGAGCTTTAATTTACAGGTGATATCCACCATTTTTATCCAACCCTGTTTTATACATAATTATCTGGACTCACCTCACCCCTATATATAGTGTATTGCAAAGAACTACTAGCAAACCCTCCATTTAACATTTTGATATACACAAATGATACTGGTTTAAACCTCATTACTTTATTTTGTCTGCTTTATATATGGATTTCGTAGCGGAGATCACGATATGGTCGTTCCTCACACAGGCACTGAAAAATGGATAGATTCGTTTAACTTGACTGTTCAAAGTGACTGGAAACCATGGTTTGAAGAAATTCAAGTTACAGGGTTAGTCCTTGAGAGTCCATCAGACATAAGCAATTTTTTTTTTCTTTGTTCAGTTAGAGGATTTTTTGTTTCTTTGCAGGTATACAGAGCAGTATTCGCATAATGACTATGAGTTGACTTATGCAACTGTGAAGGTGAGAAATGTTCTGCTTTTATAGTACTATAAATTTTACATTTTCAAGTAAAATATATTGTCCTGGAAAATTTGCCAGGAGTGCATCAGTAAATGGCGTTGAATATTCAAGTGCCCTGGTGCTGCTCATTTCTACTTTAAAAGATGTTGATTTTTTGCTTTGTTGGCTCAGCTTTCTTTGAATTCTTTTTGGACCTTTGTAGGGGGTTGGTCATACGGCGGCGGAATACAAACCCATGCAATACTTTGCCATGGTTGATAGGTGGTTTTCTGAGCTTCCCCTTTAATTCACCGCAGCACACATTAGTATTGAAATTGATTCTAGTATTGGATGGAGAAAGTCAATGACAAGCGCGGAAATCATCTATAGAGTTTGGAATATCGTGACCCTTTGAGTGTGTTTGATTATATTTTGTTTCTTTGTATTTTGTCTGTCTAAAAATCACTTTCTATGCATGAAATCGCATTTCCCGAATAAAGCGCATTCAAGTTGTAATTTGCTACTGTGATTGAATGAAGCGCACTTTTTTCTTCTCCATGAATACTTTGTCTTCGTCATGCATCTCTTACTTCATCTACTGTAAACCGCATTTCCTGAATAAAGAGCATTCAAGTTGTAATTTGCTACTGTGATTGAATGAAGCGCACTTTTTTCTTCTTCATGAACACTTTGTCTTCGTCATGCATCTCTTACTTCATCTACTGTAAACCAAAGGTCTAAATTGGTTAATCTAAAGGCGGAGTTTCTGCAGTGGTGAGTGGAGGTGGTAAGTGACTGTGACTTGGGGCCATTCTTTGTGTCTTTTACTTCATGACTAAGGGCCAATTGACAACTTGATCTATACAAGGGATAGGAGAAGGAAAAAAATGTATTTTTTTTTTCCTTTATAGTGCTTTTACTTTTTAAGACAAAACTCTAAATCAACTTTCTTAATAACACTGGTACGAACAACAACAACAATAATATGCAAATAATATAATAACAAGAAAAGTAATTTTCAAAAAAAGTACAAAGAAATAAGTAAATATGAAACAATCCATGAGTAATTTGTGTGATTTCCTATTTTTTATTCTCCCAAGGCCTGATGGACAAAACAAAGATCAAGATGATGATCAACAAGAGAATGATCCCAAAACAAGTCCATTTTCTGGTATTCTTCTGGTGTTTCCTAGCCACCTCCAGCTGATGAGTTCCTCCTCTAACAAAAGAATTGGCTCGAATCACATGGCTCTCAATGTCATCTAATTGCTCACCCTGGCTCTGAACCAAAACAGCCATGTCCATGAAAACTTGGTGCAATTCCCTCACATATTATTATAATAAATTATTTAATAATTTACTGTACATGATTAAAAAATAATAATTTACGTTAGATCATTTTTAATTATACTAGTCGGGATCAAGTAAAATTTAACTAAAATATTTGTCAATAATAGTATGTTACTTCATGAGCACGTAATATTCTTCTAAAATATCAATTATAACATTGTACTATTTCAGAAGTAATAACAAACCATCATTTAGAAATATCAATTTTTTAGGAGTATATTTTCTAATAGAATGTAATATTTACAAAATTGTGCTCTTGAGGAGTAACATGTTAATATTTTTCAGGAATATTGAAAATTCATACTCTTCAAGAGTAATAGTACAATATTATTTTAAATATTGTATGTGTGAATTTGTGATTATTCAGGAGCAACAAATAATGCAAATATAATATTCTTTTTCAACAATATTACTATATTCTTCGGGAATGTTGATTTAGATTCTTTCATTGTATTGGAATATTGAATGAAAAAAATTATATTCAAACAAAATATTTATCTATTATAAATTGTTATAGTCAAATCGATATATCTGATCGAATAACTATATCACCTTTTTATGTAATTTAAACTTAAAAGAATACTCACATTTTCATTGAGCGAATTAAAAGAGTTTATTTGTAAACTCAATTAGCTACAACTTCTTGTCTTTTTTTATTATTATTGAAGAAAAAAATTATATCTCAACTAACTAAAAATTTGTAAGAAAAGAGAGAAATAAATTTTGTTAACTCAATTGGTTAGAATTTCGTGCTGATAATGTGTTATAAATTGAGAGGAAAAAGAAGAAAATAGAAAGAAGTCAATAGACTTTTATGTTAAAGCCCCATGTTTATATGGAAGGATCAGGGAAATAATAATAATAATTTTTAGGATGCATGAGTACAATTGACATTCACTAATAAACTTATCATTTACAATATTATACCAAATACGGTCATATTTTCCCGTAAATCTTAGAGAAGGGAAAAAAAATGGAAACAAATAAAAAATTTGACAAAGTATTTGTCGTCATTTAAAACAAGTTAAAATAATGTTTGAACGTAAAGATTTATCGGAATTAAAATATGCTAATTGATAGAAAGTTAAGAATAAATTTAAATTAAAAATTGATGAAAATAAAGAGACAATAAACAGAGATGGAAATCCTTTTGACAGTTAAATGTGTGACTAGAAATCAATACAACGACCTTATCAATAAACATGGGCCAGTTTAAAGTACCGTATGCCCATGTGAATTCATTTAAGCGACACCCAGTAGGATGAAGGCCATTTTCTTAATCAGTTGATCATCATCCTCTCCATTACAAAAACCAGATTATGTATCCCAGGCTAATTTTATTAAAATGTGCAACTTTACTGTTGTTAATTTTCTGCAGGATGGCTTTATCACACAACGTCATTGAGACTCTGCCAGGATATCCTGGCAAACTTCCATTCAGACTTGAAACAGGGTAAGCTTCTCTTTTTCATTTTCCTCCAACAAAATAAGCAGTTATCTGATGTTCTTTTGCTATACTTTTTAAGTTACATTGGTATAGGAGAATCTGAAGAAGTGCAGCTATTTTATTATTTCATCGAGTCTGAAAGGAACCCAAAAGATGATCCCTTAATTATTTGGCTCACTGGAGGCCCGGGTTGTTCTGGTCTCTCAAATCTTATATATCAGACGGGTATGTTTCTTGTCTTTAGTCCTGTATTTTTGGGTATGTTTCTTGTCTTTAATACTGTATTTTGCCCAAAATTGAATTTGCTATTTTCCCTTACCAGTTATCTGAAATCTTACCACCACCTATTTATGAAAATTATGTAGATCATAAGGCCTTTGATAAAAATAATTATGGCATGCGTGTCATCATTATATACAGATGGCATTACTCGTATATTTACATAGAGCTTGAATGAAGCCATGGCTGGATTGAAAATTTTACATCCTTTGTTTTTTTGGGTGGTTGGGGAGGGGCAACAATGTGAACTTCTCAATAATTTCTTAACAATCAAAAGGAACACACAAATTAATTAGTCCAGGATAGAAAAATGTATAAACCAAAGTGCGCCATTAATTCCAACTACATTCAAATTTGATCTACTTTGGCTTAATGAGATTTACACGAGCATAGCACAAACTGCTCGAGATTCTTGCTCCATTACACGTCACATTTGTAGGGCAATGTTTGATATTCATGTTCACGTGTAGGCCCCTTCACTATTGACTATGCCAACTCCAGTGGGAGTCTACCAGCACTGGTATACAACCCATACTCGTGGACGAAGGTTTGAAACTTGATCACTTTATATTGGTGGTGATTAAAAGCACAAGTCTCTGATTTCATAATTTCTGTATTTTGAGGAATGAATCTGCTATAATTTTGTAGGTGGCAAACATTATATACATAGATCAGCCGGCTGGCACTGGATATTCATATGCAAAAACTTGGGAAGCATACAACACTAATGATACGCTGTCAGCAGCACATACTTACGAGTTCCTCAGGAAGGTAAGGACTGAGGATAATCTATAAGTAATTTAAAATGTCCTTAAGTGGGAACTCGACTTGGAATACATTGATTTCTACCCTTGAAGTTTCTGTTACTACATGCTTGAAGTATAACATTAAGTCCAGCGTACTAATTTCAGCATGACATATTTGAGATTTTTGAGCAAAAATTAACGAAGTTTGATTTATTTTTTTGGTGTTGCAGTGGCTAATATATCATCCCAAATACCTCGACAATCCACTTTATATTGGTGGTGAATCTTATAGTGGCCTCGTTGTTCCACTTGTTGTTAACAATATATACAATGGTAAAGTAGCTTATGTGTCGTTATATTTCAAAAGCAGAAAAAAGACCAAAATTTCCATTAGAAAAAGCTATGTAACCAATGAATTATGTTTTCTAATTCCTTATCATACTCGTGGCTGTCCAATTGGAACCCTGAAGCATTTACATGTAAATCTAAGTTCTTGGTATGAAGATGGCATTTAGATTTCTCCATTTACTCTGATTTTCTTCTATTTTCTCTTTCCTTTGGTAGCTATTGAAGCGGGAAGTCAACCACCCTTGAATATGAAGGTATAAAACTAATGACCTGGATCTGTTAGTTTGTTATTATACTATACCATTGTTGAAGTAGTCTCTATAAATTATTAAGCTAGTACTCTTTGAATTAAATGCAGGGATATGTGCAAGGAAATCCTGCGACAAACAAGTACTGGGACACCAATGAAAAAATCCCTTATGCTCACCGAATGGGACTCCTGTCTGATAACCTTTTCAAGGTAATTCTACAAGCTAAATCGAGAATATTAAGAAGGGAAGTTTACTAAACACACCCTTTATATAGGGTGTAATTCCACTTTGCATACAATGTTGTTGGAAAATACAATTTACCTACTATTGTGTCATTAGCGTTAAACAAATAACATATTTGGTCAAATCTCCAGAAAGTACACTTTATCTACAACGGTTTTAGAAATAGCGATTACCGTACTGCTATTTGATGAGCTTTTGGAAATTACACTTTGCATAACTCAATTCTAGAAATTGCACTTACAAAATAGTAGTATATAGATTGTAAATCCTGATAATATTGTATTTGAAGTGTAAATATCTCTCTATATAGGATATGTTCTTTATCTTTTTCCAATTTGTTTGACATATACTTTCACAATAATGTTTTTAAAACAAAAGTGTGTAAATTAATTTCAGTAAACAGGGTATTTGAAGTTTAACAACTTTCAATGTACAAGGTGTTTTGTAAATTTCCTTATTATGAACTTTTATGTGACAACCTGTAAAAGTTATATGCATCTTAAGATTGGTTCTCGATTCCACTGCATCACATCGAAACGAAAAATGTTGCAAGAGAAATATTTGTCTGTTTCTGATATTTCATAAAGCATGACTGAGCTGCAAACTTTCAAGGATGTGGTCTCTCAGTAATTGGAACAATATTCGCTTCCTCTGAACACTTTTATTCCTTATCATTACCAACTTCAATGTATAATATTTTTCTCTCTTTTTTTATAGTCAGTGAAAGAAAGCTGCAAAGGAAATTACGTTCATGCAGATCCAAACAATGTTCTATGTCAGAGAAATCTTGAAAGGGTAGCAGAGGTGAGCATGGTTAAGTGCTTAACTTTACTCACTATCGTGCATATCTCTATGGTTTCCTATGTTCTAAGAACAATTTGTGGTTTTTGATGTGTAGTGTCTCAGTAGAATATATACATCAAACATTTTAGAACCATGGTGTTCATTGATGTCAAAGAAACGGGATTTGCTTTCATGGGATTCAAGTTTGGAAGAGGAAACCATAGATCTCTTACGATCAATGAATCCTTTTAAAATATCATGGTGTCGAGTAATATTCATTTCCTTTCACCAGCCCTTTCCTTCATAGACATTTTTGTACCAGTTTGATGTAGTCACAGTGTTTTAACGTGGTGCAGCCTGAAAATTACGTGTACTCGTACATATGGGCTAATGATATATCTGTACAAAAAGCTCTTCATGTTTCTGAGGTATGCCAATCAATGGGTATGAAATACATTTTCAAAGTTCTCTTTTCTTTATAAGATCATAATAGTGTGACGATGATAACCAACAGGGAACAATAAAGGAGTGGCTGAGATGTAACATGAGCATGCATATACGTCCAGGGAAGCAGCATGGATGTTATGTGTTCGATGTCCAAAGTACTGTGGAATACCACCGGAATTTCACCCATAAGCAATGTCGAGCTTTAATTTTCAGGTGATATTCACCATTTTTATCTAACCCCATTTTATACATAATTATCTGAACTCACCTCGCCCCTGTGTATAGTATATTGCAAAGAACTACTAGCAAACTCCTCCATTTAGCATTCTGATATGCACAAATGATACTGGTTTAAACCTCATTACTTTATTTTGTCTTCTTTATATATTGATTTCGCAGCGGAGATCACGATATGATGGTTCCTCACACAGGCACTGAAAAATGGATAGATTCGCTTAACTTGACTGTTCGAAGTGACTGGAAACCATGGTTTGTAGAAAGTCAAGTTGCAGGGTTAGTCCTTGAGAGTCCATCAGACATAAGCAATTTTTTTTTCTTCGTTCAGTTAGATGATTTTTTGTTTCTTTGCAGGTATACAGAGCAGTATTCACATAATGACTATGAGTTGACTTATGCAACTGTGAAGGTGAGAAATGTTCTGCTTTTATAGTACTATAAATTTTACATTTTCAAGTAAAATATATTGTCCTGGAAATTTGCCAGGAGTGCATCCGTAAATGGCATTGAATATTCAAGCGCCCTAGTGCTGCTCATTTCTACTTTAAAAGGTGTTGATTTTTTGCTTTGTTGGCTCGATTTTCTTTGAATTCTGTTTGGACCTTTATAGGGGGCTGGTCATACGGCGGCTGAATACAAACCCGTGCAATGCTTTGCCATGGTTGATAGGTGGTTTTCTGAGCTCCCCCTTTAATTCACCGCAGCACAAATTAGTATCGAAGTTAATTCTAGTATTGGATGGAGAAAGTCAATGGCAGAGGCTGCAAGCGCCGAAATCATCTATAGAGTTTGGAAGATCGTGACCCTTTGAGTGTGTTTGATTATGTTGTGCTTCTCTGTATTTTGTCTGTCTAAAAGTCACTTTCTATGCATTGTGAAATCGCATTATTCAAGTTGTAATTTGCTATTGTGATTGAATAAAGCGCATTTTTTTCTTCTTCATGAATACTTTGTCTTCGTCATGCATCTCTTCATCTACTGTAAACCAAAGGTCTAAATCGGTTAATCTAAAGGGGGAGTTTCTGCGGTGGTGAGCGGAGGTGGTAAGTGACTGTGACTTGGGGCCATTCTTTGTGTCTTTTACTTCATGACTAAGGGCCAACTGACAACTTGATCTGTACAGGGATAGGAGAAGGGGAAAAAAAAAAGTGCTTTTACTTTTTAAGACAAAACTTTAAATCAACTTTCTTAATAACGCTGGTACAAACAACAACAATAATAATATGCAAGTAATGTAATAACAAGAAAGGTAATTTTCAAAAAAAGTACAAAGAAATAAGTAAATATGAAACAATCCATGAGTAATTTGTGTGATTTCCTATTTTTTATTCTCCCAAGGCCTGATGGACAAAACAATGATCAAGATGATGATCAACAGGAGAATCATCCCAAAACAAGTCCATTTTCTGGTATTCTTCTGGTGTTTCCTAGCCACCTCCAGCTGATGAGTTCCTCCTCTAACAAAAGAATTGGCCCGAATCACATGGCTCTCAATGTCATCCAATTGCTCACCCTGGCTCTGAACCAAAACAGCCATGTCCATGAAAACTTGGTGCAATTCCCTCAGATTCTTCTCCATTTCCTTCACTGCATCGTGCCTTTCTTGAATCTCCATTATAGTGTCCATTACCTGTCCTCTGCCCTGTTCCTGTATCGCCTTTTGGAGAAAAGTTTCGCTTTCACCTGTTTCAATTAGATTATCAAGGATTTTTTCATCTGGGTTTTCCCCTGTAACTGTGTAGTACCTTCTCTGAACTGTTTCTCTGTACTCGGAGTTCATCTTCTGTCTCAGGTCATTGAATCGGTTCATTATATCCTGAAGTTTTTTCCTCAGCCCGTTAACGACAGAGGTTCTTGTCCGATCCGACGAGCTCCCGGGTCCACAACCCGGGATGCTCCGATTAGCAGCGTTGGCTCTATCCAAAGCCTCTAATCGGACCTTGATAACTTTCGCTTTTTTCAACGATATAGAGATGTCGTTGTCCATTTTCGCCCGTAGGTCTTTCACGGTCTTGGCGTTGTGCAAGGTTTTGCTCTGCTCGTGGGCGGCTTGGAGTTGACTATAGAGCGTTTCCAGGTCCCGGAGTTCGTCCTTGATGGCCTCGACATCTTCGAAAAACTTGTCAAGATTGACGCCGCCTGTGGATGGCGACTGTGTCATCTCTACAACATGGGAATTTGGCGGCGGCGATTGATCTTGGTTCCGGATACGTGAGAAAGATCCTGAGAAAAGATCATTCATTTTTGGGGTTTGGATGTGGATCGGATGATGAATTAATGCTGTAGACCAAGAAAAAGCTGTATAAAAAGTTTGGTGATCGAATTGATTTTAGTATGATGAATCTTGACGTGGGGTGCGGTGTGCAGGCGAGGAGCTTGAATGGGTAAAAGGAGACTAGTCAAAGGAGGAGTCGCCTAGTTCAACAACTTGATTTTGTATTGGGAGAAAATGGAGAAATAAAAGTCAACTGATTTTGATATGTATAGAGGGGGAAATAGCATGGCAAGAGGAAGGAAAAGTTGGATAGGGGAGAAAATGTCATAATCATTACTCGCGGGCCTTTTTTTATATAACTTGAATTATGGATGACGCCATTGTGAGGGTGAACCAAAAAATCGTTTGATTGGTCAAAATTGATAACCTATGAATTCAATGCGAGGGCTTCCCTTCTGCCTTCTAGTGAAAGTGGCCAGACCTAGGGGACTTCCCATGTCGAGGTGGAAATCAAGACAAATTCATCGATAATGTCGCCTTAAATTGGGGTTACAACTCGGGCCATGGGTAGCTCTTCATTACAGATCATGTTTCGCTCTATGTTTTATAGTTCTCACCCAATAATTCTAGGTCAGGAGGATTAGGATATGTGATTCGTTTATAATTTGATGGACTAGGCATTCTCGTTGAGCCAAGAGTTCTAGTCCAATTGTATGTTTTGGTTATGGAATCTTGCTACAGCCACACTATATTTAATCATGGAAATATTTTATACATAATCAACTTTTCTATCTAATCATCTGTTGCACATCAAATTATATCACTGCGTTTTTTAAACTTATTTTACCAAAGTGACAAAATCCTTGGTTATGAGTAGTAATTTTCCATGTTTGATGCTTAATTGGACTTATAATAGAGTCCAAGTAAGATTAGGTTGTCATAGTCGTCGTGTCTAGATCTTGCTCTAGGTTACGCCTCAAGTTGTCCCGTAAGCCAATTATGAGGCACTTCAAGCTGAAGTGGTCAAAGTTCTCATGGGATACGTGCAGGGTGACCTCAGGGTTGAGGAACGGTCTTGTTGTATATAAACATCATGAGATTTGAACTTTTTAATTACATGGACAGCCACCAAGTGCATTGACCAAGATAATAGTACTAGCAGGTGAATCTGATATCAAAGGAATGCCCCGTGACTACCAAGTAACAGTAAAGATAACCATAGCGTTCTATCATCAATACAGATTTTGTAAAATGTGGTTTCCGAATTCTTCTACCTAGTAAATTCTCTACAAAAGGATGAGGACTTAGTTGTTGATCAAGCTCTTATTTCTTTTATGCAGTCTAAAACACGGTGCTGTCAAGGTGCTTTCTTCAGACACTTTACGGATTTACAAGATTGATGGTACAATTTGTTGCTGGCTACGATCAACGATCAATGTCTCTATGGTTTTCTTATGATTGATCGAAATTCCATGCTTAACTCATTGAAATACGCTATTAGTGCTGCTTGGAGTTTCTGATTGATGATCATATGATTGACTTTTAGCCGTTGATGCATTTATCTTCTTATCGATTCAACAAGCTTGTAACTTTTGAGCAGTACAAAGTGTGGCAAATAAAAAGGCGACTCGTGGGAGGTACAAATAATCTTGAACCAGATTCTACAATGCAAACAATCCATCAACATTAAGGTGAGTCACATTATTCAACTGTGAGGGGAACCAAATTGCCTAGTTTTTGGCAAACGGAAGTTTTATTAAGAAGAAAAATGTTGAACTTGGGGAGGAAGACTTTCCTATGGTCTCATAAAAACTCTCTCTTGTGAACATATTAAAATTCTCTACGTTCGAGGTTGAAGTCTCTCATATTACATTTGCTTTTCTAAGATTCGTTACAGACTTCGTTATATATTTTTTGTAATGAAGGTAGTACCTTTGTTTTTTTGCTTTCGCTGAACTCTATCTTGCAAATTAGAAGGTCAAGTTGGAGTGCGCTCATCATGCTTCTACATTATTTAATCAATAAAACATGGTCGGAGCCCCCTAATTCCCCATCAGTTTTACTGATGTAGGTAAGGTGATATAGGAAAAACTAAGGTCACAATTTTTTTCCTTTGATTTGGAGGGTTTTCATGTAAAAATTGCTGATATGTTGATGTTCATTACTTTTCCGGTATTTATGTTGTTTGAATTGACCCTTTGGTATCCATTTTGGTACGTTTTTCTCAACATAAACTCAATTCTATTCTACTGAACACTCATACTTGCAAGGCTCGCCGGGAGGGAGGTCCTTCTTCAGGTTTGGTTTACCCTCCTTGGGTTAATAGTTCAGTCCAACCAACTCATAGCCCTCCCAAATTCAACAACCTATATCATAACTGCGTACATTATGGAACAGCATCGCGAAGTGCTAACCTCCTAAGCTTGCGTGAATGGAGTAATGGCGTCGGCCTTTGTCGGTTTCACCCTCTTCATAGTAATAAATTGATTCCCAATTATAATGCTGAAAAGAAAGGCAACCAACCCAACAACTTGTTCCCTATGGTCCTATATACTTTATCCATTATGGTCTTTTCGTATTTTCCAAGTCCACTTTACTCTGCATTACTGCACATAGCTGACCTCTCTGTTGTCTTTGCTGAGCAGCTGAGGTTCGGCAACTATGCCTATTCTATGAACCCTACCTTGGTTTCGGCTCTTAATGGCCATCATCACTAAAAGTTCTGAGACAGCCTGGTTACTTTTATCGTGTAGCAAGTTGCTGTTGTGGTTGAAAACCAGACTAGCAAAATAACAACATAAGCAGAAACTTGAGATCAAGAAAATATAAATTTTCAATAGGAACGAGGTCAGATATGCTCGTACCAGATATCTTTATAACAAACTTCTTTCCTTCTCTGCTCGTACCATTTTCTGCACCAGTGGATCAACTTTTAGTTACATTCAGTGTGTTATATACCTCGATTGGTCACCCTATCAGTAGCAGAAGGCCTTTCTAATTGATTATTACTTTCCTTCCACTGTTAGGCCCACCATCCATGCTTGTAACATGCCAAGAGATTGTCTTCACATAACAAATTTCTTTCAATATCATTACGGGAAGAATTTTTAACAAGTGTCTCAAGTACCCTAGCCATATTCGTACCAGTAATTTCAATTTTGTCCCTCACTTCTTATAGTACACCTTTGTCATTTACAATGTCTAAAATGGGTAGGACATTGCAAGCCTCGTTTGAATCAAATATCCATTCGCCTCTCAAAATTCAAATGAATGAAAAGATTGCCTTTGTCATTGGAGTCCTCCTCCGTTGAGGATGGCATGACCATTGCATTTGCACACTGTTGTAGTAGCTAATCACCCTTCTTCGAGGACACTTTGATTTGTTGATGAAGTTGTTTTATGTTTATCAGCTGTGTAAACAAGCGCACGTGTCACATTTGTGCATCCTCGGAATGTTGTGGTCGCATTGCCACCTCTAAAGAGTCTAATGCATCATTTACGATGGGCGTGGTAGCATATGGACGCCTTTGTGGTTCCCTTGCATTATCTTTAGAACTTGTGGCTAGTTATAGCTAGGAGTTGTGTAGAATTACAATTTAAGAGTGTGAACTCTCTTTTCAATATTGGAATCGTTCAACTAAATAAAGATACTAAAAGTTTTTTCGTTGTCTTTTCATCATGGATACTTTGAAGACTTGCTCCAATTTACATATTTATCTATTTAATCACTGTCATGACAAGGATTAAATGCAATAGTTGATTTAAAATTTGATACGAGTCCACACCAAACATGTGAGGAAATATTATTTAATAAATATTGTACTGTTGCTGGTCCATATTTTTCCTTGATCTGTAATAGATATATGGGATCATCTTCCTTTTAATTTCCATCTGAAAGGACTTATTTTCCCCGGAAATTTCACTGAAGGGCTCTTTGTTGCTAGATAAATGACAAACAGGTAAGTTATCCTACGCCAGTAATTCATGAAGTTTGTTCAACTTAATTAAGTTTAAGAAAAAAAGGGAAGTATATGGTTCCTGTTTGATTTTGCAGGCTAGAAGGCAAGGTTGCTGTAATAACTGGTGGCGCCAGTGGCATAGGGGAAACCACGGCCAGGCTTTTCGTCCAACAAGGCGCCAAGGTCATTATTGCTGATGTCCAGGATGAACTCGGCCAAGCAGTGTGCAATAACATAGGATCTCCAGAAGTCGTTTCCTATGTCCACTGCGATGTATCTAATGACACCGATGTCCGAAATGCAGTAGACATGGCAGTTTCCAAGTACGGTAAACTAGACATAATGTTTGGCAATGCTGGTACCGGAGGTAAGTTGATCCCAACAATTTTGGATATTGAGTACGAAGACTTCAAGAGGGTTTTTGATGTCAATGTTTTTGGCATGCTTTCATGCGCCAAACACGCTGCAAGGGTAATGATTCCGTCCAAGAAAGGGAGCATTATCTTTACTTCAAGTGTTGCTTCTGTGACTTTTGGGGATGCTCCTCATGCTTATGTAGTATCCAAGACGGCAGTAGTAGGTCTTACAAAGAATCTGTGCATTGAATTGGGGAAGCATGGAATTAGAGTCAATTGCATTTCTCCTTATGGTGTTGCTACACCAATGCTGATGTCTGCGCTCAAAATCCCAGAAAAGGAGAAGGTGGAGGAATTTGTGCATGAAATAGCAAATTTGAAAGGGCCAACATCAGAGACAACTGATGTGGCTGAGGCTGTGCTGTTCCTGGCCAGTGATGAATCGAAGTATGTAAGCGGGCAGAATCTAGTAATCGATGGGGGTTACAGCCTTACTAATATTGCTCTGAGTGAAGGACTCAAGAAACTCTCTTCTTGATTCTGTTTTTATTGTCATCATCTTCTGTTACAAAAAACATTTGTGTAATTTTCATTTCCGTAATTGCGGCATTTCTGATAAGTACAGGGAGCATATGATTGATATGCAGTGATAGACAAGAGTCTAAAATATATCGAATACGATTTTAATTTCATTTACTTCTTTAATATTGTCATGCACTCACCTATCCATGTATTGGCCAATAATTGATACCTAAATTGCAGTCGTACTTTTATGTAGTGAGACATTCTATCTGCTGATATTACAATCTGGGTTGATCTAACAATGGTGCATTGACGAATAATCAAAGAATAATGCTACCCTAACACCAGTTTAGGTGGAAGTGACAACTGACGACCCACATTGGATAACTAGAGATAAACCCCCGCTATCACCTAGACTCGTCTCATCACCAAAACAACATTGCTCAGTGTCTAAATTGATGATACAGAGCAGGCGAAATTCTATCATAAGATTTTTTATGTTGTGTGTCATGAGGAAATTCACATAAATGTAATGAGTCCAGGCACCGTATATTCTACGAAACTAATCAAATTGCATTTGGTAGGTAGTACATGGGCAGAAACACTCAAAAAGCAAGAATGACACTTCTTTAATACATTTCAACAATGTGGAATCAACCATATTAATCATACTAAGAATTTTAATTTTACTTGTCGCCATCGAGTTGCCAAGCTTGAACTTTTGTCGAACTCGAACATTTGTCGTTGTGTATGAAATAATAAAGCATAAATAGGTAATGTGTCACATAAAGATTCCATGTTAATTATTTGATTTGTGTTGATTGAATATAAAATACTTTGATACTAAATGGTCGAGTCATGACAAACGTATCAGAACAAAGTACCCTTCCCTTATGGGAATTTATGCTCTGTTTAGTTCTTAATTTATGCAAAATGTGGGGTGGGGTAGGGTAGTTGTGTAACTTTATAACATATATAGTGCACCAAGTTGCATTTGAATTATTGATCTTGAACAAGCATGGAGAGTGGTACTTGGGGGAAAATGTGAGTGGTTGGTTGAAGTGGTGGAGTCGAGACTTTTGAAGAAGATAACATAGCTATTTTAAAAAAAAAAAAAAAATAGGGAAGAAAAATCAATCAACAACACTTTATTTAAAAATAAAGTTTCGATTGTATTGATTCCGAAAAATAAAAAAAATGAGAAAATAAATAGAAATAGTAGTTACCTATGAACATAAAAAAGTAAAACACAATTATGTTTTAAGTAACTAAAAATAAATAAACAATTCACCATTAGTGTCCTCTTCTTCGAACCTCTTGAAAATGGTCGTGCATTCAACCAATCTTTGAAAAGATTTGTGCGTAAAAGAACGAAAGGGTTTTTCTTTTAGAATTTGGAATTGAAAATGAACGAAATGTTTAGGTCTGCAAGATTAGATTAGGTTTTAAGCAAGTATTTTGCCAACTTTACTCGTCAAAAAATTAGTTTGTGCATTTGAAGTGAGGAAAATTTAATTATTTAAAGAGGACGAAATATGCAAATAGAAGTTATGGTTGGGAAATGAAAATCTGTTCACCTTTTTGGTGTCCTTAATCCAATTATGATTAATGGGTCCGTAGAGGTTGAAATGGGCAATCTTGTATGTCAATAGTCAATAGATAGTGGTGTAATCGATGTGCGCCGGTCTAGACTAATCTTACTATGTTTCATCATGTTTCAGCAATTACAAGACCTGCTTTTTATGTTTTTTTCCCTTGATCGAAAAAGTAACAATCACGAAAGAAAAATATTAACTCACACATGCTTACTATTGTTTATCGTTGTCAATTCACAAATGTTTGATAACAAGATGTTCGATGAATAAATTCTTTATGAGTCTGAGACTTCTGCGTACCAATTTAAGGTATATTTATGCTCGGACCATCTATCATAAGTTTTAACTACTCCTTCGTATTTCTAATAAACTATACAACACGTTACTTTGACAATGTTAAAAGATAATGTAAGTATAAAATGTGGGCAAGTTGCACTAAGCATCTTGCGTGGTTCAAAGCAAGCACGCGAAGAATGCTCTTTAATTTGTTGCTAGATCAATGACAAACAGAGCATGTACTAATTCATGAAGTTTGTCCAATCTAATTGAGTTTGATTAAGGTTCCTGTTTGATTTTGCAGGTTAGAAGGCAAGGTGGCTATGATAACTGGTGGACGGTGGCATAAGGGAAAGAGTTGCCAGGCATTGTTGATGTCCAAGATGAATTTGGCCAGGCAGTGTCTGAAAACATAGGTTCTCCAGAAGTCATTTCCTATGTCCACTGCGACGTAACTAGGGACACAAACTTCCAAAATTTCGTAGACACGTTGTTTCCAAGTAGGGTAGACTAGACATAATATTTGGCAAAGCTGGTCTCCACATTAGGACTGATCTAACTATTTTGGCAACCGAGTAGCAAGATTTCAAGAGGGTCTAGATGTTAACATTTTTTACTCGTTTCTATGCATAAAACACACTGCAAGAGTAAGGATTTTTGCCAACAAAAAGAGCATCGTGTTAACCGCAAGTGCGGCTTTTGTGACTAGTGAGAATGCTCCACATGCTTATGTAGCATCCAAGCATGTAGTGGTAGGGCTTACGAAGATTCTGTGCGTCGAATTGGGGCAGCACAAAATGAAAATGAATCGCATTTCTCCTGCTGGGCTTTGTGGAGCCTAGTTTTGTTTGATCCGATTGACGACCCGACCCGAATAATGTTGCGTGACTTTTTTAATGGGAGATTTTTTGAGGCTTACGGCCCTAGCCGGAGGCCCGTTTTGTTGCCCATTGTGAATCAGGTGCGCGGGATATAAAAATACAATTTTGGTAATTAAGGTTTTTAGTGAAATCTCTGCAACTCCGTGGACGTAGATAAATTGGCCAAACCACATAAATATTATCGTATGCGTGTGATTGTGATTGTGTTTCTTTGGCGGGTGTTTTCTCTATTTTTGCATTTTTCACAGGTTGAGAATTTCAAGTTGATTCCCTACATCTCCTTTTGCTGTGGCCACAACGCCGGTGATGAAAGTGTTTCAAATCAAGGAAAAGCAGAAGCTCGAGGAAATTGTGTTTTAAAGTAGCAAACTTAAAATGGCAAATGATGTGGTTGAGACTTTCGTGCCCCCGTCAAAGCTATGGTCACGTGCAGTATAACATGGTGTCCAAGTGTGTAGGTAACGTGCATATAGACGGGAGAGGAGTCGAGATCTATACACAACTCAACCTCGTCAGATTCGATGATCATACACCAAGCTTTGAATATTTTTTACCAAAATTTCACTCAAGGACCAAAAGAAGCGGATGGAATCACAGATCCTATTGAGGCAGAGGAAGAGGGATAGATCTGCGGCGAGCTTCCTCGATAAAGAAAGTAAAGTGGGTAGTCACCCATGAAAGTCTTGTATACATGTGTACGATCTAATCCTAATCCAATACCCGCAGGGAGGTGAAACTTCCCCGTTGTTGAAGGGATTGAACTTTAAGCAGTAGGGATCGAATAGTGTTCATAATCTAGTTACTGATGGGGGTTGCAGCCTTATTAGTATTGCTCTGAGCGAAGGCATCAATGAACAGCATTCTTGAATCGGTTTAGTGTCAAAATTTCCTTTATAGAAAACACTAAGATTAAACTGCTCATTCTATGTTACTATCTGAAGTTATCCAAACCTCCTTACTGGCCATATCATTGTCGTATTTTATTTTCCAATATTATTGAGTCGAACAATAATACTTACGTAGTAGAGTTCTTTATAATTAGATTGTCAAAACATAAATAGATGTTGTCCATACGGACCATACAACAAATAGATATTTGTTTACATAATGATTTGATACAGCGAAAGTAAGCAAAACAAAAAAGTGTGATCACAATAATTGTTGATTCAATATTGAATAACGAAAATTGAATCAAATTGAAGAAAACTCTCATAATAGTTTTTTATCAAAAAATATGTTGTTCCCCAGCAATGGAGCAAAATAAGGTAATAGAAATGTCAATTGTGCTTAATTCTAAGTTTTCTTTGCGGGTGGTTATATTATACCCGCATTTTTTTTTATTTGCATTTCTTTTCAATTGCACTAAATTTTAAAAAATATATATTGTGAATTCTATGATTAAAATTAATTTAAGGGAAAATTGCAGCAACGATCTCAAACCTTTCAGAATTTTGCGCACTTTACCCTAACATTTGATTTGTGTCAACAGGGGTCCCAAACATTTAATAAATATGCGGCGGAGGTCCAAATGAATTCTATCCATTTGATCTTTAGTCAACCTAAAAAGTCAAAATTGACCAAATTCATTAAAGGCAAAATTGTAACTTTTAAAGGCCACCCACACACCTCACCTCACCTCATCTGAGTTCTCTTCTCCAGCTAACAAATTTCCTTCCTCACCTCACACCACCACCCATCACCCACAGCCACCAACACGCTATCACACCTCCACTGCCACCACACATAATCCACCTAAGCTGAAGCCCTCAACAAATCATAGAAAATGTTTTGAGCATTCAACAAGCTTTTTCTGCCTTTTCCAAGATGGGTCGTAATAATTTTTAAAATTATTGAGACCCACGATGCCGTTGCCATGTTTTTTCAAGGCGAGGCTAACGTGGGTGTCAAAGAAACCTGCAGACCCGGTGACGAGAACAGAAGGCGCAGATTTTTAACCACCAGTTCAAAAAAATCAAATCTGAACATTTTGAGCTTGAACCCTTTATTACCCCCATTTTCAACCACAATCACGAAGTTGTAATCTGGGCAACATGAATTCAAATTTAGGCTTTGAGAATGAAAACAGTCTCGTTGTTAATTTGGGTCATGAAATGTTGCTCCGTCAATGCCACGGTTTTTCTCAAATTTAGCAGCCTCATGTGAGTTATTGTCAACAGCCTAATCTTATCCCCTGAATCAACTTTAGGAGAAGCCATTATTGGTTCCCAAACAAGAGACAACTAGTGGCAATGTCTAGAAAATGGTGGCTCACCGCCATGGCCAGTAGCACCCACAACAACATATTGTATATAACCAGGTCTATAAGGGTGTTGAGTTGATTCTGGCTGGAATTTCTCAAACGGGAAAGGGATATTGGCGCGGGTCAATCAGTTGGTGGCGGGTCGATGGAAATGTGATGGTAGAAGGAGAGAGATGGGATGAAGATGGGGTGGGGGTGGGGGCATATTTTATTTTTTATTTTTAGTTTAATTGTTTTAATTGTTAATAATATTTGGGAAAATATTAATTCTGAAATTACAATTTTGCCCTTAATGAATTTGGTCAATTTTGACTTTTTAGGTTGACTAACGGTCAAATGGAACACATCCATTTGGACCTCCATCGCATATTTATTAAATATTTGGGACCTTCGCTGGCACAAATCAAAAATTATGATAAAGTGCTTAAAAACCTGAAAGGTTTGAAACCGCTGGTACAATTTTCCCTTATTTTAACATTTAAATCTCTATCAATTCTGGGTTATTCGAACCATAATTCTAACCAAGAATGTTGAGATAGGACTAGGCCTAGTAGGCTCATACTTGATCCACGTTCTCAAATATTAAGCCCAGTTCATCTTTCATAAATAATAATAATTTATTAAAAGTCGAGTAAATTTCACTATTTATCCCCAATTTTTAAGAAAAGAAGCATATATACCTTTAACCATTTTTTGTCTGGTTTATACTCTCAACCTTTGAGAAATTAGTAAAATCAGTCCATTTTCATGGATTCTTATGTTCTCAACTTGATGTCACGTGATTTGAAGTGTCACACACCACTTGAGATTATAAGTATCCATATCATCTGATTTAGTATACCAAATTCTCGAGAGTTATAACGTTAATGATCGCTCTACCAAAATAATTAGATTAAGAATTCGAAACAACAATTCTCATTGAAGTGGAAAGAATACAACATTAATGACTTTAACAATGAGATTGTTGATGTCGGCCACTATGTGAGTTAAAGAAGTAAATCGTTCGAATATTAAGAGAATATGAATAAGAAACGAATTTAGAAACATTAAATCGTTCGAATATTTAGAGAAAAAGAATATGAAACGAATTTAGAAACATAACAATGAGATTGTTGATGTAGGCCACTATGTGAGTTAAAGAAGTAAATCGTTCGAATATTAAGAGAATAAGAATATGAAACGAATTTAGAAACATACGTGGTACAAACTAATAAATTTATTTTGTTCTTCAACATTCCTGGTTTGGTGGATTTTGGAAATATTTTTGATGATCATTTGCTTTTAGTGGGCATTAGACCGATTCAAAATAATTTTTGTACTACAATGAAAAAAGAGAAGAAAATTAGGGTCAATTTGATATTACAAACCCTATAGGGAGCTAAGTATAAACACAACTCCCCCGCCCACACCACCCCCAAACACACGCACTCCCTGCACAAACCCTAGCCACCTCCCCTCCTGAAACTTCCTCCACTTCCGCCACCTTCAGTAACCACCAACAAAGCCAAAAATGGGTCGTGTACGCACTAAGACTGTGAAGAAATCCTCCCGCCAAGTTATTGAGCGCTACTACTCCAAGATGACTTTGGACTTCCACACCAACAAGAAGGTCCTGGAGGAGGTGGCTATCATCCCCTCCAAGCGCCTCCGCAACAAGATTGCAGGTTTCTCCACTCACCTGATGAAAAGAATCCAGAAGGGACCTGTCCGTGGGATATCCCTGAAGCTGCAGGAGGAGGAGCGCGAGCGCCGTATGGACTTTGTGCCTGATGAATCCGCCATCAAGGTTGATCGCATCGAAGTTGACCAGGAAACTGTTGACTTGTTAGAGACTCTCGGCATGAAGGATCTTCCAGGTGTCGTGCTCAGGGAAGACCAGGGACCCGTCAATGTGGCACCCGCTATGAACTATGGCCGTGGCGGTGGTGGTGGCAGGCGTTATTGAGGTACTCTTGTAATTGTGTCGGCCAGTTCTTGAATTTTGTGAACAAAATTGGTTTTGTTAGGGTAGTATTTAATAATGAATTATTGCTAGCTTTGATGATAATTTTCGGTTATGCTATTCTATGATGCTTTTGGATAACTTTTATCTTTCTTCTTGTTATGGATATTTCATATTTGAAGCATTTTGGGAATTTTGATCTTTCAGAATTTTTGTATTTTGGTATTACTTTAATGTCTCAGTTTCATAAGCTTGATGTCATTGTGCCATGATGCATATTTAGTTGCTTATGCGTATGCTGTTTAGATGGAGGCCAGGTCTGGCAGTTTCTTAAAACTTTGATCGATCGAAATTGATAGTTGTATGTGTTGAAGTTTTCTAGTTCATTTCTAAGAGTTTGTTTACACCTTCTGCTCAACACTAGCCTGGAAACGGTAATGTGTTTGATTTCCTTGTTATTTCAGATTGGTGATATGTAATGTTCCTATGTTTATATTCAATTTAAAATTTTAACATGTAGCAGGAGACCAGAGTTGTCAAATTTACTTGGTTCTTTCCTTAATAAGGAACTTTAGTGCAGTGCATTTGTTGCCTAATAGGCTGTTGAGTATTGTTTTCCAAGTATTGGATGGTGAGAAACAAGAGTAATAAAATTGTCAAGACTCAAGGTAACAACTGATTTGACAGTGTTTTCTAGTTCTCTGTGTAAAGATGAAATACTGTTACACAAGCAGAGGGAAGAGTATGCCATATGACGAACTTTTGTTATGATTTAAATGTCATTGAGTTTACCAATAATGTATTGTTAGGATAATGTCAATGTAAGCTTTTTCTGACCATAATGGGAAGATTATTTTACACGTCGTTGTATCCTCTGTGTATAATAGTATTCTTATATGGAAATTTCAAGTCATTTAGGTAGAACCGCACTGGAGGTTCCCAATTTATGTGTTGTAAAGATTGGTCTGCAAGCTAAATTTTTTACGAGAGTTGGCTCCAATCTTTCAAGTTTGTAGCAAGTTTTATTATTAATTTGTAGTGTCAAGTTCCGTCCACTTGACTGTTAAAAGAAGGCACTTGGTTTGCATATCCACCCTTTTTACGGAAAAAATAGGTGACCGCTTAATTTTAATGAAAATAAAGGAAAGGATAGGAAATAGAGTAAAGCACCCCTGTTTGACCCCTCCCCACTCCATTCCACCCGACCCACTTGAACATTGCAACCCTATTTCCCTTGAACTCGGCACCGTCTCCCAGTACTGTTCTCTCGCCTCATGACTCAAAATATAGAAATGTGCCCCCAAACAGTTAAAAGACTCTGCAGATCTATTGCATCAATTTGAAGTCTGAAAACTTATTTTCATTGGGAAGTGAAAAATAATCTATTTGGCAATAAGAATTTCATTTTCACTAGCCATGGCTTCAGAGTGAACAAAAGCCTGGTGCAGATGGGCATGGGATGGTGGTAGTGAGGAGGTGGTGGTGGTGTAGGGGGAGGGGCTTTGGGTGTCATGCAGGATGTTTTAATTTTTCTTTTACCCTTTTCTTTTTATAATTTCTGTTAACATTATTTTCTTACCTATTCTACCCCATGAAAGATGAAATGTTTCGGTTAGGTGGATGGAAAAGACGAACTTGCTACAAGGTTGAAAGGTTGGGTACAACTTTAGACAATATTTTAGTTTGGTGTCATGGGAACCAACTTGTTTTTACCTGTGTATTTGTTGGAAGTATCTGATGGAATTTTTCCAGTTATTTAATTAGCTGGCCGTCAATCTTTGGATGTTTTATTGGTGTTGATGGCTGTTTTATCTAAATCAAACATAGTGGTTGAAGTTTTGCCTGTCCACCTCTATACTTGACTCTGGAGTTTTAATTTTTTTTCAGCACTAGTTTTTGTGTATTATTACAATGTACGCCTATTTGTTTTAGGGAAGCTCGAGTTTTGGAATTATATAGCGACTTATTTTGAGAAATTGTTTCCTTCCAAACTGCTAATATCAGCATTCGAACCATCTTTCTCTTTGATCATACTCATGGTTCTTGTTTCCTAGTTCTTCCTTCAATAGTTCAATGTTCTGAAAATCTGGAACAGATTCGGGGATTAAGGTTACAAACTATGGACCTAAGAGTTCTATTTCACACTGGAAATCCGGAAAAGGATATGAATTGTCGTCATATTGACACGAGACAGTAAAATGCTGAAATTTGAGACCTTCAAAGTTTCTGGGATTCAGGTGTATATCTACAATCCAATTCATTGCGAATATAAACAGAAAGCGGCAAGTTGAAACTAGTTCAAGTGGTAAATGCTAAATGATAGTGTAGTAGTCTAATTTTTAAACTGTCTCAACAATACATGGTTTTTTTAGATTTTCTCACATCACAGAGTATTGGGCCTAAATTATACCTTTTCAGTTATGTTGGGCCCATGGAAGTGGCAAAATTGGGTCAACTCTAGCCATCCGAATCAGGCCCAACATAAAGGACCCTGTCATCTGCCATCTTATAAATTGATGAAAATTGTTAAATTACCATATACACTGCAATGGATCTTCCATGTCGTACTATGCTATGTAACATTATAGATGTGTTAAAATTTATATTAAAAAAAAAGATAATTAGCACGTAATATTCATATATTTTACTATTGTTGTTAAAAAAAAAGTCTTTACTTTTCAATTTTTTGGTATTTTTATCCTTCATTGAGTAAAATGTCATTTTTATCAATTTTTTCAATTAAAAACTTTGAAATGATGAATATACCCTCAAATTTAAATAAAAATAAAGAACCATTGCAACTATATTCTCAATTTTTTTAAAAAAAATTTGTAAACGAGTCTTAAATAAATTAGTAAAAGGGTATATAGTACATAATGTTCCTACATTTCACTATTATTTTAAAAAATGACATATATTTATTTTATTTTTTTAGCATTTTTACCCTTAATTGCATATTTGATCGCGCAAATCATCATTTCTATTCATTTTCATCCAATTTCTTAATAAAAAATAATGAAATGACGAATATAGCCTCATATTTAAATTTTAAAAAATGGATGAAACTAACTTTTTGTAAAATGAAATGTGGAAATAAGGATGAAAATGTCAAAAAAAATGAAAAGAATATACGTTTTCAATAATAATGAATAAATGTGAGGACGTTATGTGTTAATTATCCTTTAAAAAAAAAACTATTTGAACCTTTTTGACCTAAAAAAAAAAAAAAACATTGTCATAGTTCTCATATTATTATTTTTTTCTAATGTTTCTTTTATCAATTATATGTGAAACATCAATTACGGTATGAATGTCAGCTAGGCAATGACATTTGTGAAAGTTAAAACCGATAGTGACCCAATTGAGATTTTGCTGAAATTGCAGTGACCGCGGATGAAATTTACCATGCACGAAACCTTCATATAAAATTATGTTACATTTTTTAGATCCGATTGCACAATGCCTTCTTTTCTGTTTTAATCAAGCCTCATCTTTAACTTTTTTCCGTGTTTTCGTAGAAATCAAAACACGAAAAAGGCGCGTGCAAGTATTTTTATGATTAAAATTCAAGATCTCGAACAATTTCATAATCAACAATCTTTTCATGTTCATCGTGACTTGACCGAGTCGCATATTTTTACACAAGAACAAAAGAGAGACGGTGGATTAGGGCCATCTGACAAGTTTAGTACAAATAATTTAAGGTGTTCATGATTTTTGATGGGGGCATTAAAAGCTCTCATAGGAAAATGCAACAAAATTTAATGAATTCCCATTAAAAAAAACAAAATATTAATACTGTAATTCAATGTTGTTCAATTCATTTCTTTCAGAGGGTTCTGATGAGGTTTGGTTGCTAATTTTTAATGAGATTTGAATGCCATTTTTTTTTTTTTTTTTTCTGTTTTTAAATTTAATTTTTTCAGATTCTTCATCCATATTTTGAGGCTAATCTTTATGTATTCACTTCAATGCTGAGAGGTTGAGACTTGAAGTCTACTTGCATCAATCCAGCAAGCAAATTTATGACACCCCATTTTTTTTTTTTATTTTATATAATTTATTTAACTATTTTGAATTTACAATGCCATCTTTGCATTTATTCATACAAAGAAAAATCTTAAAATTTTATTTATTACTGTTCGGTCCGATCTTATACCGTATAAATATATAAATTCAAAAATTTGGCAGTAAAATTTTAAAAAAATAAAAATTCAAAACTGCAGGTCACTAACTCGAAATGTACTACAAGGTACAGGGATGCTTAAATTTCATGTACAACAATCCGTAGTATAATAATTAATTTATAGGAAGAATTGCAGTCGCGGTGAGAACCTTTTATTATCAAACTTTGTTTAAAATTTTTATTTATGCTACCGTAAGTATCAAATCTTCAAAAAATTCGCAGCTCACGTCGAAAATGATGATTTCCGTCAGTTTGACTACCAAAACCGTCATTTGACTCTCAAAATAAAAAACTTACATTTTGAAAAAATCACATTTTCCCTATTAAATAAAAAAACAAAAAATAAACCATAACCCATCCCCATCCCCATCCCCATCCCCATCACCTTATTCTCCAAAACAAAAACCACTCCACCCAACGGCCACCGTCACTGTCAGCCACCGCCTTTGCCACCGGAATCCCCCCCTCGGTCGGCAGTAGCACAACCACGTACTCCGACGAACAATCAATTCAAACCACCACATTGGACCGAAAAATCGATGTGAAATTGCTACGGTTTTCTCCCCCAACACTAACAGAAATTGCCACTTCCAACGACACCCATGGCCGTCAACCACCACCGTCCACCTCATCTTGTCTAGGTGATCATTTTGATGGATCAACACCATCAAAATAGCCCCAAAAAACTGATGCAATTCATGTGAAAATGCGCATAGTTCAGACCCATTACGAGGCAGCCGCACCTATATCAATTGACGGGTCCCATTCTATTTTTTCCATCCAATGTTCAACACCATTATATGACCCCGAGTTTGCAATCAATTGAACCATTCCATCCCTCAATTGAACCAATTTTGCAGTCAAAATCAACTCCAAAATGGACAGGCCTTCAAGCTGCTAATTCTCTACTCTCTGTTGGGACCCACGCCACAGCAACCCCTCCATTGTATTCAGAATCATCAAAAACCCATGCGGTAGACCCACATTGCTATTTAATTTCTTTCTTATGAAAATTGGTAATGTTGGCATTGGGTGGGCAGTGGATGCTGCCGACTGTGATGGTGGCGGCTGGGTAGAGTGGTTTTGATTTTGGGGAAGAAGGAGATGGGCATGGGAATGGGTTGTGGTTTTATTTTGATTTTGATTTAATAGGGAAAATGTGGTTTGTCCAAAATGGGCCTGCCTTCTTTGGGAAACATAATGAATTTTTTTTTTAAATTTTGGGAGTCAGTTGACGAAAATCGTCATTTTGGACTTGAGCTGCAAATGTTTTGAAGGTTTGGTACTTACAATGGCACAAATGAAAGGTATAGACAAAATTTACTGTTAAATGAAAGGTTTGGTACCGTGACTACAATTTTTCCTTAATTTATATATAAACTTTGGACCACCAACCTATATATTTGACTACTTTCACCTTTTATCCTTTTGAGGTAATAATATAACTCTATTCATTAAATAAACTACCACACTGGGGCCCATTGTGAAAATTAAATTAATATCATTGTAAAAAAAAAAATTAAAAATTGGTCATTAATCTTTACTTACTATTGTAATTGTATCATCACATTCTTATCATCAACATTCCATTAATATATCACATATTGTCATTGATGACATTTTTAGTCCAAAAGTTCTTATAAGAAAGCGTAAAAATAGTTATTTATCCATTGTATTTTTTAATAAGAAAAAAAAGATATGAATAGAAAGTACGACTAAATTATTTAGCTTTTATTTTAAAGAACGCTAGAACTTTTGGGGATAATATGTACAAGTTAATATACAATTAAACAAGTTAAAGTCATAAATATAACAAGAAATATAGATTATGGACATTGAATATAATTAAAACGTGGTGCATTTATGAAATTTTATAGTGTTAATATAGTAACCCTTTAAAATTTTGGACTTATTTTGACTATTACTCAAAGACTATATTTGATTTTAAATATTATAGAAAGAATGGTTATATTGGCATCATAGTTATTTTTTTTAACACCACCTTTTAATTATATTAAATGTCTCTAACTTTTACTTATTGTGCACTCATGTCCTCATTTCCTTTTTTTTTTTT
>CAIGRB010008673.1:76966-96968 GCA_903798255.1 Fraxinus quadrangulata
TTTTTTTTTTTTTTTTTTGTCATTCTTGCCTTTAACCTTCCATTAGTTAGTGCATTTTGTCTCTGCCTACGCATCCAAAAAAAAAATCGTCAATGATTGAGTAAAAAGATTTATTTGTCCCTTATACTTTTAAATACAAATAATAATAATAATAATAATAATTACAAAAGAGTGACACAATATTTGACCTTCATTTCAAAGCAAGATAACAAAATATTTGTACAGGAACCATCATCATGGACTAAATGCGTTTAAATAGTTCATTTTGATTCTTGAAAAAAAAAACACGAATTTAATATGTTACAAAAAAACCAATGTAATTGCAAGTTGAAACCTTGAAAATGTAGGTTTATGGGATTGCACGTAGGGAGTAGACAGAGAATTTATTGGCCATAAACACCAACGTTAATGATCTGATGCAATTGAATGACATTACATATTGAATTTACTGTACTATTTTCATGGAGAAAGGAAGGTTAGTGGGCAGAAGCTCTATCAAATATAGCCCATAAAAAGATAGTCATAATTAATGAGATTAATGGAGTTTCTGATCAAAATAAATAAGCCCTCATCATGCATGCCTCCAACTTTGAATATGTTACTGGTATTTGGCTAGAATTCATGGGGTTCAATGTGCTTACAAGTTCACAACATAAGCGTTTTGACCAACATTATCAGACTTGACTTATTTTAATGTAATTGTTACAATTCACTTCTTTTGAATCCACTTCCACGATTGCCATTTTTTCAAATAACTTTTGATAGGTTGCTCCTTTCACAATTAGGTCCCGTAAAAGGGATTCTAGTTTTGACAACATTGTACCTGAACTTGGTATAATCATCTCTAAATGTAGCGAGAGGTAGCTTATGAACTCGAAAGCATGCATTTTCTCGTATTATTACTACTTTATTACGAGATGGTCAAACATACGAGTGTGATCCGTTTGACATATATTAATGGAGAGAAGTTTGCGGTTTAGAACTTCCTTATATTGATTAGATCACTTGTCTTTTTTCAGTCTCTCTTGACTAACGTGCATTATGTATTACATATCACTTTCTTGATTAACATTTCCCTATGATTACTCTAAAAAAACACACTCCTGACAATCTTTGACTAGGTGGGATTGTTCAAACTCCAATTTCTAGACGGCCAAATATACGTTCTTAATGCTTTTACCACACAGTTGACATAGAACATTATATTATTTGGCCAAAAGATATTTTATTTATTTTCGCCCCCTATTTTTCGAAAAAAGGTTAGCTAATCAATTAATTTCTGTGAAAATTACAACCAATCAGATTTTTTAAGATTCAATTTCAAAAATCAAATTTAAAGTTTGTTTATTCAAAAATCAAATATTAATTCAAAATTTTAGTATTAATAATTATATTACAAAATCAAATTAATAACATATCCAACCACCCATCCAAAAATATAATAACTCTCTCTCTCTCTCTCTCTCTCTCTCTCTCTCTCTCTCTCTCTCTAACTTCTTCTTTCTCTCTTCCATCCCTTTATCCCAACCACCAAAAACTTTCGCCGGAGACCACCACATATTTCTACGACATCGTCGCTATAGTGCAATGTTGTCATCGTCGCATTACCAGTGTGAGACACTACAACACTAGCTGCAGCGCAATGCACTCAATGACGATGTCGTTGCAAAATGCTTGGAGCGCTACTGCTGTAGCGGCGAATGATGGGCTAGGGCTTCCGTTGCTAGAGATTTGTTTGGTTTTGTGAGTTTTGATGGTCTCGATCTGGAGAAATTTGGTCGCGATCTAGTGCTGAAAAATTTGGAGTGAGTTTTGTTGGTTGCGTGCAGTTGGTGGTAGGCATGTAGTGGTGGTGGTGGTGGTGTAGGCTGTAATGGTCACGATCTTGGTTGTGCAGTTTTTAAACGACGATAGTGGTGTTGATTTTGGGCGGTAGTGGTTTTGGGCGTGAGAGCCGCTACTAGTGGTGGAAAATCTAAAATTTTGAGTGTCGAAGTTTTAGGGATAGTTAGTGGTGGTGTGCAGATGGTCTCGATGCGTTGCAGTTTTGGTGGTGCTAGCGGTGGCGATACTAGTGAAGTGGTGGTGGCGATGCTCGTGTCGGTAACTAATTATTTTGGATTTGATTTTTTAATAGTGTTTGGGTAGTGTTCCTTGTGATATTGACTTTGGTGGTGGTGGTGGTGGTGGTCGGCGGTGGTGGTCACAATGGTGATGGCGGTAATGCGATGGTTGTGGGTGTGATAGCGTGGAATGGGGGGGTATTTGTGACCAATTATTTGGTTGATCGTATCAGTAATTTAGTTATTTTGTGACCAATAAATAATATGTGACTAATTATTTTAGATTGTGACTAATAAGTTGGATATTTTGTAACAGATAAATAATATGTGACTGATATCTTGTAAGTCGTGATTTATAAAATTTGTGATTTGTGATCGATAAATAAATTTTGACTTTTAAATTTTATGATTTGTGACCGATAAATAAATTTTGACCAATAAAAAATATGTGACCAATGAAATAGATAAATTGTGACCATTAAATAACGTGTGACCTAAAAAAAATTTAAATTTTGACCAATGATTAGATACTTTGTGATTGAAAATTAATTTGTGATTATTTAATTAAATATTTTGTGACTATAAAATAAGTCGTGACTTGTAAAATTTGTGATTTGTGGTTAATGTATAATATGTGATTTATTAATTTGGTAAATTTGTGGTCGATTGATTAATTGTGACTTATAACACTTTTGATTTGTGATCGTGACATAATTTATGACCTATAAAAAAATTTATTATGATCAAAAAATAATTTGTGATAATTTAATTATATTAAATACTAGTTTATCATATGAATTGTGACATAAATATTTTTAATTAATTATATCATACATAAAATATAATTAATTTTTTATTTTTGATATTTCAAACTTTGTTTCTTAATTTTGAAATGAACCATACCTAATCTTTTACATATGAATTTTTCCCTTTGAAATATACTGAATAGTTTTAAAATTCTGGAAATTGTACTTCAAAAATACCAAAAGAAGCTATGTCAATTTACAATATTTTGTTTCTCAACCTTTCAAAATTATAATTAGTGTTTTGTTAAAAAAAAAACTTTCAGACAGGCCCCTACGTGCCCCATAACTCAAAACTCACATGAATTGATGGCTTAGCTAGCACATTATTTTCTAAAATTTAGTTGAAATTTGTATATCAAGTCACGATCAAGTCAGTTTTGACAACAATAAAACGTGTTAACGTTGTTGGTAAGAACGCATTAATTTTTAAAATCCAATGTTGACAAGCAAGGTTAACCTGACAAGGTTGATTTCAAATTACGTGTTAATGTGATTGACAAGTTAAAAACACGACGTAAAATTTTAAAAGGAGCGGGCAAATGAAATTTGTTAATGAAAAAGTAAATTTGAAAATTATGTATACATAAATAAATAAGTTAAAAGTAAAATTAAGTTACTTTAAGGACACAACCAATAAATGTAGGACGGCATGGTCATTAACTATAATCTACACAAATAACTAACTTAAAAGTAAAATTAAGTTACTTTAAGGACACAACCAATAAATGTAGGACGGCATGGTCACTAACTATAATCTTGAAAATTCTTTTCTACCCATAAGTTTATTCAATGTTTTATGGATGCTTTAGTAAAAAGTGTAGTCTCCCACCTAAGCTTTTGTGTATTTTAATGACAAACATCATAGGATATTTACGTTGGGCCCCACTTAATTAATTTTGATATATACACAAATACAAATGCGTATGTATTTTGCAATTTACATTACCCAAATTACACGCAACACTAATGCATGACAATGGACCTTCATATAACTTAATTAGAGACGGCAACTGATGATTAAATGAAATTTAAAACTAAAGGAAAAGAAGAGAGAAATACTAATAATCATACTTAGGGTTTATATGGTCGGGATTTTGAAAAGTCAATTTTTTTTTCCCAGATTAAGAAATTAATTTTGAACATATTTGAATAATTTAATTAAAATGTTATACTTGATTAGAAAAGTTTATAGAAGTTGGCATAAAATAACTTCCTTAGAAATCATTTTTGTTGTCGTAAGAAGTAGAAGCAAAATTAGAATTCATACCGAATGGCCTTTAAATAGCAATTTCCTACTTGAAAAAACTTATTAAACATTTTTGAAACTAAACATTTGAAATTCAACTGGTATAGTTACACTATAAATCATAATAAATGATATATTGAAAACATTTAATTGCATTGGGCCAATTGAAAACTAAATTTAAGATGCTAACATCACTAACTATAAAGTAATCTACACATGAAGTGTTTTAAATAACAATAAACTATCTAGGCTTTCAAAATTCAAATGAACATTTATGGAAAAATTCACTATTAGTCCCCAACCTATAGCCCAAGCTTCAAGTTGGCCCCGACCTTTAAATATAGTTTCACAAGTTCTTAAAAACATTGACTTTCTAAAATTTTGTTAAACTCTCACGTAACCCATCAGAGTTTCGACTTGGCAAATTTGGCCTAGAGGTAGTAACAATGCTGGTTAAGAATGACATCGAAACGAGTATGGGACGATTTATTTATTTTATTTTTTTCTTTTATTTTTTGATGCCTTAATTAGTAAATATTATTTTTTTTTCTACTTTATTAAAAACAACTTATGTTCTCTTTAAAAATTACGATAAATCTATTATTTTTATTTGATATAAACTTAAATTTGAAATTAATTTTAAACGGGCGATTAGTGGTGCGGGGACTATGTTTTTCATACCCGCCCCGTTTACCTGATTACGCGGACAATTCCTACCTCATTTGGAGCAGACTTCACGGATATTGGGCTGAACGAGTTTTTTTAACATCCCTAAGGTGAGTGGAGTTAGGACAGCCGTTCAAGTTTCCCACCATGGAGATTTTCGGAAGGCGCCCATTTGATTGTGCGACTATATTGAAAGATCAAAGATCGACTTGTAAATTGAACAATGTGTTAGGGGACCAATGATACAATATTCTATAACATCTATAATCAAGAAACCCTATTGGAATTTAATAATGGTTTGGTTGCAATATTTACTACAATTTTCCCATTTATGCTACCATTCCTTCTTCAATACAATTCAATTGATTTCAATTCTCTCTACCTCTCACCATAATTTAATTAAGCTTTAAAGCAATCCCATCCTCCTCTTATATATAATGGCCTTAGAAGTCCAAAATCAACAACCTCAGCCTCTTCAACTAGTTTATGCTAGTGGTATTGCTGCAGCTAAAACAGGTGCAGGTCATCACCGCCGCATAGCCACTGCTCTCCACTACCACCCTCCACCTAAAGAATTACAAGAGCCTTCTCATCTCAAGGTGTGTATGATCAGGCAGGCTTATTTAATAATTCTTTAAGGCTTTTACTTTGATGTTATATATATATATATATATATTTTTTAATTTAGACAGGTGAAGAAAAGAAATTCTTGGAAGCAAAAGCCATGAGTCGAAGGAACGGACCAAAACTTGACCTCAAGTTGAATTTGTCACCACCAAGGGTGCATCGGGCACGAGTCGAATCTCCAGGTCGATCATCGACATCTCCACCGAGTTCCTGCTTGTCGTCTGAGCTGATCAATCCGGACGAGTCCCTCTTTTACTCGAACAGCCCAGAGGCCACATCCATGGTGCTGGTAGGGTGTCCTCGTTGTCTCATGTATGTCATGCTAGCAGAAGAGGACCCCAAATGCCCCAAATGCAAAAGCACTGTTTTGCTTGATATTATCCATCAGAACAACACCACCTCCTCCAAGAAAACAAAGAAGGGTTAGCCATAGGCAGCCTTCAGATTTCAGCCAGTCCTCCTACCCACCCCCACCCCTCCCTTCTTTTTGTATTGCAAGTAGCACTATTGGTTCCAGTATTATTAATGAGAATGGAAGAGTGGAGCTTGAATAGTGCTATCTTCATTTTCTTTTATGCTGTCTCTCTCAATTTCTGAACATAGGAAGTGACATCCATCTTTAGCAGAAAACTAAGTACATGGACAGACTACAACTGCCCAAATTTTCTTATCAGTAACATTTTCAGTGTCTTTTTGGATTAAAGTGGTGTTTGTCTCCAATCACAGCATGCCACAACACCAAATCTACAGCCACTTAGCTAAACTCTGCATGATGTTACAAGAAATGGAATATAGGGGTTTTTTTTTTTTTTTGCTGCTTTTTGGACCCACAAAGTGGCAATGACCTCAAACAAACTAGATATAGCCACTACAATGTTTTTTCTTTGGAAATTGATTTGTCACTGAATAAGAAACGATCTCTCTTTCACATAAATGGCTGAAAATTTACGTTCTCGTGGTAAAATCTCAACAATTCCGGAGGTCGTTTAACATGAAGAGCCTTTAAAATATGCCTTGATATCATCAATAAAAAAGAATCTCGTAGAGAAATTTATGGCCAGTCGGGAGGGTCTCTAATTCTCCTTCTACTTATTGAGAATGTTATCTTAAATTAACTTCCTTTAAAAACTTTTCAACCTAAATAAAATACTATCAAAAAATTATTCAAACACGTTTAGAATCAGTTACTTATAGCCTCAAAAGTAGATGTTTACTTTTTAGAAACTCCGCCAAACGAACCCTTAATATACTATAACCAAAATATATAATAAATAAATGTTGCCACAAGATGTACATGAATGTGAAGTTGTCGACTTATTATTAGGGGCAAGATGTTAGTTATGAATCAAGAAAGGGTAATTAGGTAAATGTACCAGGAAGTCGATTAAATTTAGGGTAGTTCGAAGCATTAATAAAAGAGGAGGACTGTATTAGATTGGGAGACCATTAAAACCAAATAAATGCAATAGTAATTGAGACAGTTGAGAATAATGAGGGTACTACGTCATATGATAAATACAAATTTAGTTAATTCACTTGCCATTTCCTTATTGTTTTTTTCAATGTTGGTCATGATATTCGATAATCAACTTTGAAAACTTACTATCTAATTTTAAAATTTTAATTCTTAGTCAAGTTTCGTCCCCGCTGGTTACATTCCTAGCTCCCGTTATCAAATGCAATATTATCAAACTGGATTTGATACAATGAGAACCCCCTTTGCTTTCTTTTAGAAAATTCTAATTAAACTTACATACCTATGGGAGTTAACCGAGCAAGGGGAGAAGTATTGAGAATTAGAAACCTTAATTTTACAATCAAGAGCAATAAAATCATTAAAGTTCATCTCAATTTGAGACTATATTCTCTTTTGTCGGTGCAGTAATTCATTATGATTATGATGGAAAAAAAAAATTACTAGGGAAAATTGCACATTATATCTTCTCTAACCCATTTTTTTTTTCTTTCCGATGATAATACAAAATCCTAATGAAAGCTTTCTATTCATAAGGCAAATTATGACAAAATTGAAATTACAGTGTGAAATTCCCAAACTATTTTTAATGAAAATTTCTTTCCGCGTACTGACTTTGCACAACGACAATAATTAGGCTCCACAACTTAACAAGAAGAATCTCCACGTCTCACTAATGATCGCTTTAGGTGGATTGCTCATTGCTTTTGTGATGCCTCAATAGAACAACATCAATATCTAGGGCAGCCTTCTTCTAGACCTAGAAGCAAGCTTCTCCAGCCCTAATTAGGGATCAATAACCTGCTCGTCGACCATTTGAACCCAACTGATCTTCCCGTTATATCGCTGAGTGTCCTCTGTGCTGTTGTTCCTCATAAAGACCACCCCTGGAAAATTTATGCAGGGCTCTGGCCTGAATTTTAATCAAATAAATTCTATAAGCCAATGCACTTAGCTGACAAAGGAACATATAGTTGCTGGGATTATGTTTCAATTGAGAATTGATAGTGTAATTTACCATTAATTTTATTCAATTGAATGGGAAGTACGGAGGGAAACCAAATTAGTCGTCTTCATAATTCTTGATCCCATCCTTGTTGATCCTACCCTTTGACCCCACAACCCATACTCGACTTCGTTAGATTTTGCTCTTCGAAAAAGCCTTCGCAAATCGACTACTCTCATGCAAGGAGTCACACATAAGATGTACGGTCATGGACTATTCCAATATGATTCGAATTACACCTTTAGTTCACCCGGTAAATGATACCAATAAAAATAAGTCAGAATTTAAGAAATCGAACATTTTTCTTTTTCTATATTTTGCGTGGTTAGATCAATAATATTTGGAAAAGTGTTATGGTCTTGAGCAATGCCGATTACTCATTAAGAGAGTGCATTTTTTGTAGTTTTCTCTTAACTATATTTTTCATTTGCAAGAAATTTCTTCAAATTGTAAATTTAACTGATTCACTGTAATTTTTCTTTTATTTTCTTCAAATATTATTTAGGCACTCTCTCTTGGCAATTATTAATTTATTATTATCTACATGCCTCGTCTGACTTCTCTCCCACTTGATAAAGTCGCAATCTCGTGTTAATTTTCTTCAGATTCTCGACTCTATCTTCTCCAAATCTGTCTCTCCGATCGAAGACATCCCCACTCCAAAAAAACCCAGCCCACAGAACTTGACCATGACACTAGGCTCGGGAGGATCCAGTGTCGTTGGTCAGTGGTCTTCTCTGTCTCTGCAAAGAAAAATATTTTATTTTGTTTTATCTTTTGTTGTCGTTTCTTGATTTTCCTGTTCATCATCGCTATCTGGTGAACCTGATTAAGGTCTCTGTAAAAAAGATATTTTAGTTTATTTATATCTTGTTCTCGTTTCTTGACTTTTTTCTTTATCATCGCTTTCGAGTGAATCTGATTATGGGTGGTTTTAGTTCAAGTTTTGTTTGAAAGATTGTTTTTTTTTTTTTTTCTTCAGCTGTTTATTGTTGGATACATAGCTTGATTATCTTTTAGTGGGATTCCAGTCTTAGTTTTCTCTTGAAAAATATGTATGCTATTGTGCAATGTATTTTGGTCATTTCTTGATGAAATTGAAATCTGGTTCCGAGCTGTGGCTGTGTTTGTGATATGCATTATTAATTACTATGAATTTTTATGCTTTTGCCACTTCTTGAAAATACAAGTATTGGAGTTTAAGAACATAATTTGATCATTAACTTGTACTGGTTTAATGGTGAAGAGATTTTTGCTTGTTGCCAATATCCCAAGGCTGTAATATTTCAACTAGTTACTATTCATTTAGGTGCTATTTGTTTAGTTGATGTAGACTTAAATGAGTTGAATTGAGTGTACCTTTATTAACTGTCTAATTAGACTATAGAGTGGACCTTGTATTGAGGGGAGTAAGCTGTATGGTTGCTGCATTTTTGGTTTTTAAAAGCAATCAAAAGTTCAGCCGGGGGAAGCATCATCGCCATTTCTTATTCTCCTATAGTATTGAGAAATAATATTTACGAAAGGTCTCTTTCTGCATCAATACAAGGCGACGTAAAGATTTGATAAGATTACAGGGGGAAGAGTTGAGCATATGGTCAGTCTGTCGAAACAAGAGCTTTTCTTTGCAGTTTTCTTTTTATCCTTGCTCATAAAGAATACATTTAGAATTGACCATATGGAATAGCATACAGGATTGACTAGCACAGTCCGTTATTTTGTTTCATTTTTGTTCATTCTGTATTATCTGTCAAGGTGCTTTTACCTATTGATGCTTCATAAGCAATCTCGTTAAGCCAAGGAATTTGTTATCTAGAAATTTGTTGATTAAATTTTGGGCAAAATATCACTATTTATATCGCATTGATTGAAGTCATCTTCCAACATCAATGTACTTGTTCCTTATTTTTGTTTGGCATCTAATAGGTAGTTATTGGCTCTCTTAAGTGAAACTCAAAATAACACACTTGCATTGAAGGGACTATTCATATTTTTTTTCCCACCTTTCTAGTAGACTAGTATTATTGTTTTAAAACTTGTATAAATGGGCAATTTTAACTTTCAATTTACCTACATTCAATGAAAGATATCATGATGCACATTATGTTTATATTATGCTACCGAGTCAAAGTTTTGAAACCAGAAAAAGTTCGTACTTTTTACTACCTTCTTTAAACCTGTGCTGTGCTAACCAAGACATTTATATTAGTCAAAGTATTTTCGCAAGATGTGATAATATTTTTCTAAGGTTGATTTCAGACCTCTCTCTCTCTCTCTCTCTCTCTCTCTCTCTCTCTCTCCGATTCTTCTCTTTCTTCTGCATATATTGAATTGGATCAATATGCAACATATGGATTTTTATGTAGACTTTGATAATCTATTTCGGAATTATTTGGTTGTATGCGTAATGTATCTAAATGGCTTCATTTATTGCCTCAGACTAGAGAAGCTGTTGGGATATATATGGAATAAACAGACAGAGAATGAACTTCTGTTTTATTTATTCTCTGGCTTTTACTTTTTATGGGAGCTATTTCCAAATAGGGAAATAGAGTAAGGGCTAATATTTGTATTTCCTCTGAGGGGATTAAGAGTGATCGTCCTTGTATATAAGTTAGATGGACTGGTGCATATCCATATGAAATAAAAAAAATTTAGAATCTCAAATTTATTAGTTTTCTTGCAGTTCCTCGAAATTTCAGGTTGCTGGAGGAACTTGAGCGCGGAGAAAAGGGAATTGGAGATGGTACAGTAAGTTATGGAATGGATGACGCAGATGACATTTACATGCGATCCTGGACAGGGACTGTTATAGGTCCTCACAACGTCAGTATCTTCCCCCCTCTTTTAATTTGCTTAGTTGCTTAATTTGACATCCAATCGTTTGAAGAATCAATTCTATGGATAGGCCTGTAGAAATTAACTCCATGTTATTTGGAGATAAATATTTTATTTGTAATATTACCCCCTTATTTGATGCACTACACATGAGATCTTCAGGATACGGTTTTTACTAGGAATGATGTCGAAAGTCATTTTTAAGTGGATAATTATAATAAATATATGATTCTGCTTCCTGTGCTCAATAAATGTGCTGTTTTCCCCTCTGCCTTTGTGCTTCATTTAACTTTGAGGCTTTAAGCCAATTTTTTGTCGTATTTACTTGTAATTGATTTCAATCACGTACTTGAAATCCTAATTGGATTTAATTAGAAGTTCTTTGTACTTTCTTTTCCTTCGGGAGGTTTTGGCTTTGTCCCTCTCTCTTGTTTGTAATTTTCTTTTGTTATTAATTAAACAATATATTTTGATTTCAAAAAAATGTGCCTTTTCCCCCTCTCCCTTGAATGAGGAGTAAAAATGCAGTATTGCTTCTAAGAATCCTTTTTTTTTTGTGGCTGTTCATGTCACAGTGGGTTCTGCCGAGATTTTAATGGATATCATAAGATAGTGATAGCTTTTTTACAGAAGTAAAGTTGTTTAGCTGGTCAAATTTGTGATGTATCATCTGTTACACAAATACTTGCTCTTCTTTTAGTTGGTTGGCTGCATTTTCACCTTTTATAATATGATTTTATGGTGTCATGTATATCAAGCGTGCGGTTAATATTCCACTTCTATGAGGGCTCGATTAACTACGGGATGTAATATTATGCAATAATTTAACTTAATTGTGTTAATGTGGGGGTATTGCATTCTCTAATGGTAATCCAATAGGCTTATCTTTTAATATTTCAGCAGTTTTATTTATTGGCATTTTACTGTAACTCGTTGATGAAAACGGCTAAAGTGTCTTTTTTTCCCCTCAGTCTGTACATGAAGGTCGCATATATCAGTTGAAGTTATTCTGTGACAAAGATTATCCAGAGAAGCCACCAAGTGTTCGTTTCCATTCTCGGATTAACATGACTTGCGTCAACCATGAAACTGGAGTGGTACAAAGACATTTATCAAATCTTGAAGTTCATACTATGTTCTTTTTTGTTGACATCTGGAATTACTACATTCCCAGATGTCGGATGGGTAAAAATAGACCTAATACTTTACACATGCATCCTAAAGACAAAGATCAAACTAAAGTCGGCAGTCAAGACATCTTTTTGTTCCTCTATTACTTTGTTGTTCCATTGCTGGAAGACAAATGAAAGACGAGTGTCGAAACATGTACAATTTGAAGGATTGACAATCATTTTTTTACTTGGTACAGGTGGAACCCAAGAAGTTCGGACTTCTATCGAATTGGCAGCGAGAGTACACGATGGAAGACGTATTGACGCAACTGAAGAAAGAGATGGCTGCCCCACAAAATCGTAAGCTCGTCCAGCCTCCCGAAGGAACATATTTCTAATTTAAAGATATTTTGGTCTTCTTGACCATATGCAGGAGTTCAAATGTGATGCTGTAACGTCTCAAAAATGTTTTGTGCCGACTCTGGTGGCCTCCTGAAATGGTTGTATGCTGTAGTACTACATCGTGGACTGTATTGTTGGTTTATGTTTGATTAAAGGGATTTCTTTTCTTGTGTGTTAATTGTTGAATCCTTTAATTACTAATCAAGTTCTTGGATTCTATGAATAAATTAGTTTGACTAGAAATGGCTTTTAGAGCCTGTTTGAGCCCAAATTTTTCTTAAGAATGTATTTTGAAATTGTAGATTGATAGAGAATATGTGGTTGAAAAATAAATAAAAGTTTTGTGTTTGCGTGTAATATTAATTTATTGAAAAATGTGTTGTTGAAAATAATAGAGAGAAAAATGTATTTTATAAATAATGGGGATCAAACAAGGGATTAGCCTATGTATAGCTCAAGTTTGTAAATTTATTCACACATTTTAAGATTTTGTGTTATACTTTTTGTTACGAAAATGAGAATTGGCCATGTGTTAAACAAGAACAAAAGATTTATATGGAAACTCAAAATAGAAAAAAATTATGGACAGAAGAAAAGAAAATTTACTATATTAAAGATAAGTACAAGAGGTGTGGTTACTTCGAATATATATAATATGATGAAACTCTAACATATGGTGGAGTTCTAATAGAACATGCTTAACATATAATGTAGTCCTAATAGAACATGTCCGTACTCTCTCAATTAATCATTTTCGCTACATACTTTTTTTTTCCTATAATTTTAGTTTCACCACAAATGTCGCACCACAAACTTTTTGAATTGAGCAAAATAGGAATCAAGTTACCATACTCTAACAAATCTTCACCTTGACATAAATTTCAATGTAACTATGTAAGGAATAAATTTTCAATTTTCAATAATAACTCTCCATATCTTTCACAAAAGCCGGCAAATTGAACAACAAATACCAACCAAATCTAAGCAATGGTCAAATTTTCAAACCTAGCTAAACAGAATTCAAGTCACCGCACACAATACTTTTAAGTCTACCGTTTTATCGTGCAAACAACGTTATGTTGCTTTCCTTGTACTCTTTCAAGATCATGAAAATATTAAAGAAGTAAATCTAAGATCAAAGAAAATTTAAGAAAACGTAAAGTACATTTTTCAACTGAAAATTTAAAAAAAAAAAAAAAAAGATGCAAATTTACACATTTTTAGATCCTTGTGTGAACTCACAAGAGATAAAAACCAGTCAATCCACTTGCACTCAATTTTTTTTAAAAATCTCTTCGTTAGAGCAGCATTTGAATTTAGATCAACTGAAATGTAAATGAGAATATAAAAATGATTTTGAATGTGCTAATTTATACTCAATTTTCCGTCACTATTAGAGATGCTATAAGCCTCTAACACTACAAAGATAATACTTGTAAAATCCTTTCAAAGATAAATTTGTGAAGAAATCATATCTAAATTATACAGAAATTTAAAAAAAAAAAATTAGAGTAAAAATAAAAATAAAAATGACTAGAGCATTTTACAGCTAAGAGTTATAAGTGGAATGAGTAGCTTGTCGAGCTAGACCTTTGATCGACTTGAGAATTCACCTTACCATAATAAGAAAAATATACAATTTTAGTAGCAAAAAAATAAAATAAAATCCTGCAGCGAGGATTGAAGTGAGCTAGCTCGCACTTGGCTCGCCATGGAGTCGAATCTGATTATAGGCAAGTCTGGTCTCACTTCAACACACCCCCAATTACAATGTACAATAAATTTGAGTAAAGAAGCTATGGCAAAATTATCATTTCGCAAGCCCCACGATTCCCTTTCCAATTTCTTCCTCTAAAGCTACTGATGCACACCCCCGTCACTTTCACACACAAATCACACATGAATAATGCTGTGAGTACATCACACATAACCCTACCGATAAATAAAGATGGTAAAAAAATTAGACAAATTCGATATCCGCGGACTCCCACCTTCGGGATAGGGATAACCCGCTTAATAGGGTATTCGGGACGGGGACGGCACGGAGAATTTTGCCTTGGGGCCGGACGGGTAACGGGTGCCCCGCCCTGTTTAAATTTTTTATTTTTATTTTTTAGAATTCAATACTTTAAATTGAAAATTTAATTAGTTCTAATAAAAAATGACAACTACAATTATTTGTTGAAATCTAATGAATGAAAATTATAAAAAAAAAATTAAATGAAATAGTAAACATGACAAGTCCTCGCCCAACCTTAACGGGTAACAAAGTGGGAACGGCGTTGGAAATTGCTTGACGGGATGGGAGGTGGGAGAGTCGCCCCAACCCCCTTGTCAGCCCTATTCATAAAGTTCGAAAAATGCTGCCAAAAATTGAAAAAAAAAAATCAGCTTTTGTCCAGGAATTTGAATTTCACGTGAGGCGGCTGTCCCCGTGTTGGGTGTATTCTGTCCATTTATGTGGGTAATTTCCTGTACCCTAGACCCCCTACCCATTCCCCCAATTCCAGTCGCTATCAATCCCTCGATCTGGATTCTTTCGATGGCCACCGTCATCGCCACACCGTTCATGGATGACTCTCCACCTTTACCCTTATCTCCTCGCTCGCCCACTCTCACTAAACCGCGAGGCGGGCTTGGAAACTCCGAAAAACCTATTGCGATTCGTTCAGTCTGGTCCAGGAGTTTGAGTTCGCCCTAATTCGACGTCTTTGTGTCCATGGATACTGAGTTCCCTGGCGTCATCACGCGCCCAATTCTATTGACCTTCTCCGACACCAGGGCATCAACTTTGAGGCTACCCACAAGTTAGGCGCATGCACCACTCGCTTTGCAGAGCCCCTGATGTCCTCGGGCCTTGTCTGCAACGAGAACGTCACTGACATAACCTTTCACAGTTGGTATGACTTCGGATATCTCAACAAGGCTCTTACTGGGCAGGCCATTCCGGACCTAATCAAATTATGTCAGGGGATTCACGGGGGATTGGACAGGGTGGGACAGTCACCTGGTGTGGTTCGTGCTGTTGGGAAGTATCACCAGGCTGGGTCTGATAGCCTACTAACGTGGCATGTGTTTGAAAAGATCAGGGAAGCCTACTTCAGCAATGGCGGGAAGGAAAGGCTGCCAACGAAGTGTTCTGGCGTCCTGTATGGGTTAGAGATCCTTGATCCTTAAGCAACTTCTCTTATGTAGATGTGATGAAGCTGTTATTAAATCTTAAGTTTTTTATGCCTTGATGTCCTAGTACATCTGTACAGTTCTTTCGCTTAATAGGAAAAGCTTTAGTTCAGTATAATTTTACTGTTCTTCTCTTAATTATTTATGCACTTAGTAGACATAGTTCCATTTTATGTGCATATTAGCTCTCTGGTCATGAATCATGACTGAAATCCTGGTGAGGTTGGTTTATATCACGTCCAGTCATAATGTGCATTTTTTAATTCTATAATCGAATTTGACATAATTTGAAGTCATTATGTGAAAGAATGAATAGTTTGGAGATGTTTTTGTCCAATATGGTATTGGAGACGGTAATGGTTACTCTGAAGTTGGTTTGCCTTGTATCAAAAGACAATGTGCATATTTTGGGAAATTGTGAAATTCAATGCTTATTAGAATGTAACATAATTTGAAAATTGTTTTGGGAAAAAGTGAATAGGATTAATTTTGGAGATGGGTTTTCTCTACATTGGTTTCGGTCCTGTTATGGTGGTTTTCCAAACTCCAAATGCGGATTTGATTTTGTAACGCCTAGAAAGATTGATGGTTGTGTGATATTAAATACACATTAATGCTGTTGGTTGGATTATTGGAACTAAAAATTATTATGGACGACGATATGCATCCTAGTCGTTTTGTGTCCTGGATATCATAGCTTTTTCATGAAAGGTTGTCTGAAACTTGTTGAAGGGTGTGAATAAAGTGCATTGAGTTGGTAGCTTTCAAGTGAATGGGTCTGGTTAAGGTTGTTTTCCAAATTTTGCAAGCTTATTTGATTCTGTAACGTGGAAAGATCGGTGGTCCTGTGATATTAAATACATAGTAATGCTGTTAGTTGGACTGTTGGAATTCGAGATTAGTGCGAATGACGGGTTAATGCGTTCCAGTCGTTCTGTGTCCTGGATCCTGTGTCTTTTTCATAAAAGGTTGTGTGAAACATGATGAAGGGTGCATATAAAGTGCTTTGGATTGGTACCTTTCAAAGGAATGGGCCATAAAATCTAACTTGACGGAGAACAATTGAATGAAGCTCGGTACCATTTATTTTATGTGACATGGGAAAGATTAAGTCTTAGCGTGTATTTAGGATTGTATATGTTTATTTTGTGTTCAAACTTATGATGTTGACAATTCTTTGGACTTTCACACATTCAAATTTGCAACTTTATTATTGTTTACTTTTTAATTTCACATATTTGTATAAATAATTTTCCACTTAATACATTTAATAGACCAAGACTTTTAAGGTTCTTTCTGTCATTTTCAACATTTGAAGGCTAACAAGAGAAAATGAGATGCAACAGTCAAAGCATTATACCTCTGCTAAAAGGAAGGCAATAGTCTCGGATGGATTTAGTTCATAATTGCTTATCACTAAGTTTTTCTTATGATATGATTGAATATTGAAAGATTCTTGCAGTTTCCTTTGTTTAGTATGGTATTTTTGTAAACAAAGATAAATTTATAACATAAAACTCAAAACAACTTTTAGACATTTTCAATGTTTCAGTGAAAACGCCAAAAATACTCACCCAAGAAATAAGTGTTTTAAATAAAAATTGCTTTAAATAAAAAATCTTAAAAAAAAATAAATTATAAAATCATAAATTTTTTAAAATTCTAAACAATATAAATTATAAAAAGTAAAAATTCTAAAAACTCTTATTCATATTGAAAATGGATAAAAATTCTAAGTCCATGACATTAATATTTATTTTTTATTTATGATGTTTTGTCAACTCAATTTATTATTTTTTTGAATTTTAATTTTGTAGTTAAAAAAAAAAAAAAATTAAGATTCATAACTTTAAAAGTATATATATTACTCGATAATCTATTAGCATAAAATTGTTTTATTTTACTGAATAATCAAATCAATGGAATAAAATTTCATAAAATAATTTTTCAAAATTCCGAACAAACGAATTTTTCAGTTTTTCTGTTTTGAGAAACAATTTTCAAAATGACAAATCAAACATATTATTAATAATCTTAAAATAGACTCTAAAAAACACAAAATTGAAAACTCAAAACTGAAAATTGTAACACAAACCAAACGAGCCCTTAGGTTTCCACATTTCTTATAATATTCAATGAAATAGGAATCTTCAAAGAAAATAAAAAGGCATTTAGTCTGCACTCATGTTAATTTCATGACTTCTTTGGGAGGAGGCATCAACTATACTAGTTCTGGTGATCATCTTTCTTAAGAGATTTTACTTTCTTCCACCAAAAACATTCAGCATAGTAACGAATAACTGAAGATCAGGTTGGATGGGTCCAATCCAAAAGAAATTACCGTGTAGGCAAAAAATGTCTGGCACTTCCAACAAATGGCCTGTGGCTGGGACTTCCTTCTAGTCGAAAGGCCTCTTGAATTTGTATTCGGTGGGGCCTTTACGCCCATAAGTCACTCCTTAGCTAAGTTCCACTAGATTTTGACTATTATTTAAAGTTTGTGTAGATCATAAATTTTTTAAATTATCACGAGTTCACTATTTTAATCAAGTCTGGTATTTCAAATTAGGAAAAGTTGATGAGAGTTTCTAGTCCATTTAGATACTCTCTTCCTTTTTGTATGACTTTCGAACCATCTAGTCATTCTTTTCAAACTTGACGGAGTTGACGAGAGAGATTCCATTAAAGTTAACGGGCATTTCAGTCATTTTGCTTGACTGAACAGTATTTGAGAAAATTTTCGGCAGGAGCAAATTTTGTTTTTGACCATAAAAAGTAGACCAGTCAAAGAAATTTCCCTTTTCTATATATGAGTTTTATTTACCATTTTAATCATTAATGACCTGCAACTAGTTGCAGCTGAATCTTACGTCTTTGCAGCCACTGATTTGGGTGGGGGGTGTTAATTATTTTTTAGTGTAAAAAAAAAAATTGTAAAAAACTTGTATGTAAATTTTTTTTCTGCGCATTATCTCGACTTATAGTCTGGCCCTGGATCCGTATCTGCATCTGTGGTCTCACAGCTATAACTAATGTAGGTTGAACATTGAATTGTGATGATATCTTTAGATAATTTAAATATTAAGATTTTGTTGACCTTGTTAGTTATTCTATTTCAAATATTACGATTCCTTTTCTATTTCAACATTTCTTTTTCAGCAGTTCAATTTTTTTACTTTTTATTGTTTTTACGAACATATAAACTGCTACACTTGTTAATTTCTGAACTCTTTTTGTCCAGATAAATTTTATATTCTCTTGATGAGATGGTGTAGGTGGCTGGTCACTATGGTCATTTACGTTGCATAGTAGGGGATATCTGGGTTCCCCTCCTGCTAGTGTTTTTATCATGTGGTCAACCCTGAACTATATATTATGAATCACTACTAGATATCACCTGTATTTATTGGTTGGTGAAGTTTGAAGCTCCATTAATTGCTCGTACAACTCTGCATTATCAGTTGGCGCACAACCTGTGTAGAGGAGAGATCAGGTGCAAGTCAAAACTCTTACAAACTTCTGCAACTTTTTAACTATTGTGAATTTTGTAATTTTTCATCATCTGTTCACTTTCTAGTATTATGACAACGCATGACAAATTCAAGTCATTCAAAAGCAAGGAATGAATTTCATTATGCTTACTTTAAAATATCCTTATTGGATATGATTATTTCACTCTCTTTTGAGGCAGTTCTTGATGGTCGATCAATAGGATATTTTGGTGAATCTATCTCTATGATATAAGCTATCCAATGGGGAGTGGAACGATCCTACTTGAGCCCCGGGTCACTGTCTTAAGGTTTTCAGCTTGTGGGTAATGGGTTTGTTAGCACTTGGGCGTCCTCTCCTTACAAGCTAGTTTTAAGGGTGAATTATGCCCTATGTACTTGTAATAATGCTATCAGAGCATCTGCCTTTTTGTAAACCATTCTGGTTGCAGACAGGGCAACCTGGGTCCTGAAATCACCTAGCTGGGAATATGGCTTTTGTGGATGTTAGTTTTAAAAGGAGGGGTGGATTGCAGGGTACTTGGGACACTCTCCGTTTATAGGCTTGTTGTAAGGGTAGTGTTCTACGTAATGTGCTTGTAAAAGTGAGTTTGAAAAACGTTCGTTCTATTGAAAGGTTACGGACGGTGTAAATATTATTGAACTTGCACATGATGTAATATAATTTGTACTTCTCTGTATAATTTTTTGTTTCATTTCTCTTGGTATTGCAAAATAAAAGGAAATACATTTTGCTGATGAAGGTTGATTTTAATCTTCTTAAATAAATTTATCTCTGCAGTGTCTTTGTCTCATGCTAATACTTATGCACTTCACATGATTTGCAGATGAACATGTTGCATTTGTGCACTCATACTGAATAGGAAACTTGATGATTTTACCCTTGAGTGTCATCGGCGTACTTGGTCATAATGTTTGCTGCCCCATTGACTCCCATCTCTATCAATCCTAAAGCACCATGCCTGCAACAAGCTTTGTACTGCCATACACAGATCACTCCTGTGGTAAATACCGATGCATAAAGGACCTCGCCTAAATTTTTGATAATGGGGACCAGGTAATGGACATGTTAC